>PVIR01005489.1:0-58918 GCA_004026965.1 Petromus typicus
CCGGGCCCTTGCGCTTGCAAGACAGGCGCCGGAACCACTGAGCTAACTCCCCGGCCCTAAAGCTAGAATTTTTAAACTAGCAACTTGCAACAGGGAGGGTCCAGCATCCGTAACAAGGCAAATGTGCATTTTGTATTTATTGTCCTTTTACACCAGAACATGAGAGGACTGCCTGTCCCCCAGTACCAGGGACGGATTCCAGACCCTTCACACCGAGCTACTTCTCCAACTCTTGGATAGTTTGATACCCTCTGCCAACAGGAATAGAATCCTCAGCCTTGCACTTGCCAGGCAGGCATGTCCCCAGTCCCCTCCCCCTTTCTTTGGATATTTTTGAGACAGATTCACTGAGCTGCGGATTCACTATCCCAGCTTGGGCTTGAACTTGCGATTCTGCCTCAGACTCCCAGGGTGCTGGAATTACAGGTGTGGGCCAGCATACCCTGCAAATAAGTTTCTCTGGTTTTGTGAGAGTGGGAGTAGACCCCAGGGCCTTAACATATAGGCATGTGCTTGACCTCCAAGGTGCATCCTGCCAAATGGAGACCTTAAAGGGACACAGGAGGAAAGCAGGAACTGATCAGCGTGAGTGAAGGGAACAGGGCACAGCATGAGAGCTCAGCTCCACCCAGATGCCCCTGCTCCCTTACAGCCCTGACTTTCCTAGGGCTGAAGGTGATCAAGGCAGTTGTGGCCTTGGGCCAAGAAATATGAGTGTCACTTGAGAGCTCAGGGCTCTGGCTTAAGGTACCTGGCTGAGGCGATCAAGAGGTGCACCCATTGCCTCCCATGTGAGTTCAGCAAGAGAAGGGCCGATCCACTGCTGTCCAGGTGGGCTGGACATCTGTGGGGTGGCAGAGGAGACAGGCACTCCTCTCACTCATGTTCTGGTGTAAAAGGACACAACCTGTTCCCCCTGGCTTTCAACAATGCTCCTTAAGAATTCATTTGCTTGGGTCAGGGATTTAGCCCAGCAGTTCCGGCGCCTGTCCTGCAAGCGCAAAGGCCCTGGTTTGATCCCTGGTAACCACGTACAATATTGGGCATGGAGACTCACGCCCAGCAGCACCAAGTACCACATACCACAGTGCCGGGCCTGATGGCTCATGACTATAATCCCAGCACTCGGGAGGCAGAGGCAGGAGGAGTGCTGTGATGTGAGTTTCAGCCTAAACTACAAAGTGAGACCCTGTCTAAAAAAAAAAAAAAATTAATTTGCTTCCCTAGGAATGGAACCCAGGGCCTAGACAATGAACTTCATCCACAGACCTTTTTTATTTTATTTTTTTATTTTTTGAGACAGGGTCTCGCTTTGCAGTTCAAGCTGGCCCTGAGCTCAGCCTCCAACTCACATCACAGCAATCCTCCTGTCTCTGCCTCCCGAATGCTGGGATGACAGGCGTGAGCCACCACGCCCGGCACTGTGGTATGTGGTGCTTATTGCTGCTGGGGTGAGTCTCCACGCCCAGTATTGTATGTGGTTACCGGGGATCAAACCCGGGCCCTTGAGCTTGCAAGACAGGCGCCGGAACCGCTGAGCTAAATCCCCGGCCGCTTATTTTTCATTTTGAAACAAGAGTTTCATGAAGTCACTAAGCTGCCAACTTACAATCTTGCCTCAGCCTCTCACTGCTGGGCCGAGAGAACTGAAGCACCGCGCCGGAGGCCTGGCGCTCTGGCTGCTGGCCTTTTCTCCCAGGGGCTGCGGATGGAGTCGTTGTTTAGAAGCCTGGAAGCCCGCGGCCGCTCTGCTCTCCGCCATCTTTGCCTTGCTGCGGTCGCTCTTCTGCCGCTTCCTTTCAGGCCTAAGTTTCGCGCCAAATTGTTCCGGGCACAAAATGGAGCCCAGAAAGGGCGAGTTGTGACGTCACGCGCCCCATAGCCAATAGGCCTCAGCGTTCGGCCCGGGAGGTGGGACGCGCGGTGAGCAGAACGAGCCAATTGCTGGCCGCCGGGCCCGACGGGCCAATGGGAGCGCGCGGTGGGGCACCGACCCCGCCCCTGCTTTTCCCGCGAAAGTCGCAGGCTCAGTGGGGAGTTGTGTGAGTGGCTGTGCGGTGGTGTCAGCAGCTGTGCGCGAGTGCAAAAGCGCGTGAGCGCGGGTGTGAGCTCAAGTGTGAGTGTCTGGGCGCGGGTGTGAGCAGCTGTGAGAGGTCAGACGCGGCGTCCCCAAGCCGGGTCGGTCCTGCGCTCTCGCGGAACCCTGTTCACCGGCCATCTTCAGCAGCTCTCACAACCCTGGGCGCAGCATGTCGGGCTTCGACGATCCTGGCGTCTTCTACAGCGACAGCTTCGGCGGCGAGCCCGGGAGCGACGACGGGCGGGCGCGCAGAGCGCAACTACAGCGGCGCTTCCGGGAATTCCTGCGGCAGTTCCGGACGGGCGCGGGCTGCTCCTTCACCTACCGGTGAGCCAGACGGGAGGGACACAGGAATAGGGGGATGGGGAAGGGGCGCCAGTGCCGTGAGCCGGGACTCGAGGATGGGGTACCTTCGGCGGCGGGAGCGGGGGGGGCTGCACCTTCACCGACGGGTGCAAGGGGAGGTTCCGGGGGTCCTGGGCACCCTGCAGGGGACGTCGCGCCCAGCTGTGAGTCTGAGAAGACTTCCCAGCTTCTGTTTTACCTCCGGTGCGGTTCCTGGGTTCCTGTATGGAGTGACGGGGGTGTGGGGTGCATCCCACCTGAGGCGCTCCCTGGCCTGTCGCAGCCAGTTTCCAGGTCCTTCTGTGTCTTGTCTCTCTGTCCTGCCATGCAGCATCTGGGTAACTTGAGGACTCAGTCCTCTAGTGGCTGCCAGGACCCGTTTGGCTGTTGTTAGCTCTTCCATCCATCTGTCCCTCCATCTGTCCTTTGACCTCTGTAGGCTGAGCACCTGCTGCACGGGCCCTGTTCCTGTGTGCCCTGGTCTGCTGGATGACCCTGTTGTCTCATGACGTGCCCACGGAACCTGAGCAGTTACAGCTGAGGGGCAGGCGCTGGCTTTTGGGGCCCCGATAGCCTCATCCTCCTGACCAGGAGCCATCCTACCTCTGTTTATTCATACAATAGCTGGCATTGCCCATCTCTGCGCCAGGCACTGAGAAGCAGTGTGAAGAACACATTTGTCCTCAGGCAGCTATGTCTGAAGTCTGGGGAGGCTGAATGTTGGTCTCTGGAGAAGCTCGGAGGGATGAGTTGCAGCTTAGGGTGTTTCCTGGAGAGGGGAGAAGTGGAGGCCGCCCTGGTCTCACAGCAGGGCTTCAAGGCCACGCCGCCTGTTAGGACTCCTGGATTGTGGAATTGAAGCGGCTTGGGATAGCCCTGGGCGAGGCTCTGAGTAAAGGCTCGGTCCTGCCGTTGATGAGATGGACATTGTCTGTTGTGCCTTGAGACTTCAGGTTGCCTGAGCCTTTGGTTCTTCAGAGGAAGTGACAGGACAGGGTGTCTTGCCGTGAAACTCTGGTTGCTGTCCTAGGATCCAAGTCTCTGTGGCCTGTGCTGTCCTGATGTCCGCAGGCCTGATGGCCTGTTGTTTCTGGAGGGCTGACCAGAACGCAACAAGACCGCATTGCGTTTCCTCTTTGCCTTCTGTGTGCCCTGCAGGGATGAACTCAAGCGCCATTATAACCTGGGGGAATATTGGATCGAGGTGGAGATGGAGGACTTGGCCAGCTTCGATGAGGACCTGGCTGACTCCTTGTACAAGCACCCAGCCGAGCACCTGGAGCTGGTGAGTAGGGTGCAGCCTGAGCCCCCTGGGGTGTGCGCTGCCTGTCACCAACAGTGTGTGTCCTCCTGTGCAGCTGGAGGAAGCAGCCAAGGAGGTGGCCGACGAGGTGACCCGGCCCCGGCCTGCTGGGGAGGAGGTGCTCCAGGACATCCAGGTCATGCTCAAGTCGGACGCCAGTCCCTCCAGCATCCGGAGCCTGAAGGTGAGTGTGCTGGGAGACGGTTACTGTGAGCAGAGGGCCTCAAGATAGCGGACCAAGCACCAGCATGGTGGCCCTGACAAGACACTCAGCCTTTCTGAACCTGCTTTGTGCCTTGAGTGAATCATCTCACTCGGACAGGTGTTCACCGAGCTCACCCTAGACACAGCATTGCGTTGGTCCTGAAGGAACAGTTTCGTGATGAAGTTCTCTTGGAGTTTGTGTGCAGCTAGGGAAACTGAGAAACCTATTCTGTTCTGCACCCTGCTGAGATCTGAGGTGGCTAGAGGGTGAAAGCAGTCAGAAAAGCAGGAAAATGGGAGTCTAGGAACACACGATGGGGAAGCCTCCTGAGGAGACTCTCGGTGTGGAGAAAGCACAGGGTGTGGACAGCTGGGAGAAGGGCCTGAGCTGGTGCAGAGCCTGGAGTGTGGGGACGTGGTGTGTTCAAGGCTGTGCTGAGCCCACCTTGGAGGGGGAGATGAGGCAGGCAGGGCAGCAGAGGTGGGTGGCGGCAGCTGGTGTTAGTCTTGATCCTCACTATGAGGAGCAAGTAGATGGACTCTTGTTCTCAGGGAGTGGTGGGAGAGATAGGAACAGTTGGGTGATCCAGGTACTGTGAAAAGGGCCAGGGTAGGAATGTGATTGGGTCAAGGCTAAGAGGTGGAGGGTTGTCCCCAGGCTTTTCACCACGAACCTCCCCTTGCTGTTACAGTCGGACATGATGTCACACCTCGTGAAGATTCCTGGCATCATCATTGCTGCCTCTGCAGTTCGGGCCAAGGCCACACGCATCTCTATCCAGTGCCGCAGCTGCCGCAATACCCTCACCAACATTGCCATGCGCCCCGGCCTGGAGGGCTATGCCCTGCCCAGGAAGTGCAATGCGTGAGTGGGTGGTAGCGTTACATTCAGCTGCTTCAGATGCTCTGCACAAATGGAGAGGAGTTGGACTCAGCTCAGCTCTCTGATGGGTGTGATGTCCCTGTTAGGGTGCCCAGGACTGACCTTTGGGGGTGCAAGGTTGGGAAGCAGAACAGTGCTGACCATGTCCTGTGTGTGACCACGTAGCCCGAGAACATAGCCAGACTCCATGCTGCACGGAGGCTGTGCCTGCAGCCCCTCGCTCTCACCCTCAGCACCGTCTGGAGCTGGAGAACACCAAATCTCTGCTGCCCTGACATAGCCCCCTTTGCTTCTTCCTTCTTTCACTGGTTTTTTTTTCCCCCTCAGTACCAGAAATCTAACTCAGGACCTGGCACTTGCCAGGCAGGCACTGAGCTGTGTTCCTGGCCTTCTTCCTTCCTCTTCACCTGTGCCGCTACCTGCAGCCTGTGCATCTGTCCCATGTCCTTCTTGGTCTTCTCTCCCCCAGCAGTTAGGTGGCTTTTGATGCTGCAAAGGGGTAGATTTATGTGGCCTGCCCTGGCTTCTGCTGTCCCTTTTTTCTGTCAGCGGTGACGTTGCCTCCTCCCCTCTGTCTGAGGCCCTTCCTTATCCCAGGCCACTTGCTCTGTCCTCACCTATCCTTCAGGCTCCTTCGTCTCGCAGAGACACTTGTCAATTTCTTACTTGCCTGTTTGTTTTCTAGTAACACATACCTGTCCTTTGTTACATGGTTGTGTGGGTGACCAAAATATATGGTGAATGGTTTTTTTTTTTTCCCCCAAGACAGGGTCTCGCTTTGTAGTTCAGGCTGGCCCTGAGCTCAGCCTCAAACTCACATCACAGCAATCCTCCTGCCTCTGCCTCCCTAGTGCTGGGATTGCAGGCGTGAGCCACCACGCTCAGTATTGTATGTGGTTACCGGCGGATCAAATCTGGGCCCTTGAGCTTGCAAAACAGGCACCAGAACCACTGAGCTAAATCCCTGGCCCGATGGTGAATGTTTTAATTAAAATTTTAAGAATTAAGAGAGATTTGCCACGAATACCTTTCAAAATACTGTCACTTGTACCACTTTTTGAAATAGTTCTGAAAGTCCTCTTATGAAAGTCTTTATAAGATCTGATTAAAAAATACAGCAACTGCTGTGGCCAAGAACATATTGCACACAGGTAGCTTTTAGAACATGACAGTGTGTCCTCATCCACCTTAATCACCAGATCTGGCACTGTGTGACTGCTGGCTCTTCCCCACAGTCAGAATCACCACAAAAGGTGAATTTTTTTTTTTTTTAGACAAGTTCCTATTTTCTAGTTCAGGCTGGTGCTGAGCTCAGCCTCGAATTCAGCAATCTTCAGCCTCTGCCTTCCAAATGCTGGAATTACAGACTTGAGCTACCACGCCTGGCACTGGGATATGTGGTACTGATTGCTGGTGAGCATGAGTCACCACGCCCTGGTACACCACTCTGTACCAGGCTCTGTACCGGGTATGTAGTTACTCGGAATCAAACTCATGGCCTTGCACTTGCAAGGCAGCCGCTGGAACCACTGCTAAATCCCTAGCCCAAAGGTGAATGTTTTGACTGGATTTAGGACATTGGCAGCAGCTACAACAGTTGCAGCTGAAGAGTGGGAGAAGCCCCAGAACTGCTGCAGAAGGCGGTGAGGGTGATGGGACAAGTGTGTTCAAACTGTGAGGGGAGGGTTTCCAGGGAATTAATGCGAATGTGAATTACTACAGTACAGTTTTTGTTTCTTTGTTTGAAACAGGGTCTCAACATGTAGTCCAGGATGGCTCTGAGCTCCACTGTTAGCCGAGGCTGGCTTCAGACTCGGTGATCCTTCTGCCTCAGCTTCCCACATGCTGGGATTATAGGATTATGTCACCATGCCTAGCTCTGCAATACATTTAAGACAAAACTTAAGCATTCATTGTGTATTTTGATCATACGATGTCCTTTTTCATTCTGTGCTGACCAGAAGCTGGCTCCATAGGGCAGGGCCTCTGCTTGCTAGGTATCCTTATACCAACAGTGGCACCTGGCTTTTTGTTGCTGTGCTGTCGTGGATAGACTATTACACTGGGTTTGCTGTGGCCTCTACCCTTGCTAGTCCAGCAGGCCTAGGCTGTCCCAGGTGTGCAGCGTGGATAGTACAGGGCTTGCTGTGGGTGACACTGAGCCGTTGTCCAGAGACCTGGCCCTTGTGGAGGAGCCCTGCCTGCCTGCTGCACTGTGTGTCTCTCCCTGGGGCTTAAGTTCCTGACCTGGGACCAATGGGCCCTGGCCTTTGTATCTCAGTTGGCTATGGAGATCTCTTTCCCCCCACAGGGACCAGGCTGGCCGCCCTCGGTGCCCACTGGACCCGTATTTCATCATGCCCGACAAGTGTAAGTGTGTGGACTTCCAGACCCTGAAGCTGCAGGAGCTGCCGGATGCTGTGCCACATGGTGAGATGCCCCGGCATATGCAGCTGTACTGTGACAGGTGAGGCCACACAGTCCCATCCTGTCCTTGAGGGGGCGAGTGCTCCTCATCTCATCAAGATTGAGTCCAGCCTCTGCCCAGGAGGAGAAAAGAGAGACAGAAAGTGGGCTAGGCTTTCAGTGCCCTGACTGTTCTCCGCGGAGGTGGCCTGTGCCTACGTTTTTGTTTTTCTTTTTCTTTTTTTAGTTTTTTTTGAGACAGGGTCTTGCTTTGTAGTTCAGGCTGGTCCTGAACTCAGCCTCGAACTCAGCAATCTTCCTGTTTCTGCCTCCTAAGTGCTGGGATGACAGGCATGAGCCACCATGCCTTGCACTGGAATGTGGTACTGATTGCTGCTGGGAATGAATCACCACACCTGGCATTGTTGTATGGAGTTACCCGGAATTAAACCTTGGCCCTTGCATTTGTAAGGCAGATGCTGGAATCACTGAGCCAAATCCCCGGCCCTTTTCATTGTGTTTTTGAAATGTTTCCCTGTGTGGTTTAGGCTGGCCTTGAGCTCTCTGTATAACCAGACTGTCATGGAACTTGTGATCCTCCTGAGTGTTAGAATTACAGTTGTGTACCAGCACACGTCCTCTGTGCTTTCTTTCTCTCCTTCCTTTTTTGGTGGTACCAGGGTCTAAACTCTGGACTGTGCTGAGAGGCAGGCGCTGGAACCACTGAGCTAAATCTGCCCCCGTGTTTTCTGTGGGAACACTTATAGGGGGCAGTCTGCAGCTTTCCAAGTTTCTCTGGGGAGGCGCGCAGGGCTGTTTCTGAGTCAGGAGAGGGGGATGCAGACACCCTCTGTCCTATGGGGCTGCTCAGACACGCACTGGACCAGAACCATGGAGTAGGGCAGTGGATGGTGGTATCTTGCTGGTGGTGTCTGTCACCCTGCTGGTGTCACAGTAGTCAGGGCAGGGTGGGTGACTTCATTGGCTCCCAGTCTCAGACACACTGGCTTCTCTGCCATGGCTGTGTGGGCCTTGGAGACTTCACTGTGTGTGTCTCTGTGAAAGAAGAACTGAAAACCCAGAGGCTGAGATGGGACAGTGGGGAGGCTTCCTCTGAGCCTGCTGCGGGGCCTGTGCACAGGCTCCTAGTGGACTCTATCTCTGGAGGGCTAGGGAGGCATGGCTCCCCTCAGCAGGCTCTGAGCTGGCACTGTTGTGGGGAATGCTGGGGTGCCAGGGCTCTAATGGGAGTGGCCCGGCCATGCCCTCACTGCCGTTCCTCTCCTCACACCCTTGTTCAGGTACCTGTGTGACAAAGTTGTCCCTGGGAACAGGGTTACCATCCTGGGCATCTACTCCATCAAGAAGTTTGGCCTGAACTCCAACAGAGGCCGTGACAGGGTGGGCGTGGGCATCCGGAGCTCCTACATTCGTGTCCTGGGCATCCAGGTGGACACAGATGGCTCTGGTGAGTGGGTGACAGAAAGGGAGCTTATACACTTGCTGTGGCAGGCAGCACACCACGTTGCAGGTGGCTGGGGCACCCATCTGTTGTCTGAACTTGTGCCTGTTAGCTCTATCTGGGACCTTGCACTGAGGGTGTTGGCTGAACTGGAGATTTGAGTCAGGGGACTTGGTGCAGAGGTGGACCCTGCTATCTGGGTCCAGGCTGGGCTGCAGGCGAGGCAGTGCCCTCAGCTCACATTGCTCCCTCCCATCCAGGCCGGAGCTTTGCTGGCTCTGTGAGTCCGCAGGAGGAGGAGGAGTTTCGGCGCCTGGCTGCCCTCCCCAATGTCTATGAGGTCATTTCCAAGAGCATTGCCCCCTCCATCTTTGGGGGCACGGACATGAAGAAGGCTATTGCCTGTCTGCTGTTTGGGGGCTCCCGGAAGAGGTAAGGCCTGGGGTGATGAAATGGCATAGAACAAGACAGTGGCCAGGGTACCCTGATGCTACTCGTGTCCAGGCCCTGAGCTGCCACTTCTAGGCGGCCTTCAGTGGTCCTCTGCCCCCTGCCTCAGACAAGACACAAAAACAGCAAGAGTGGTCTGGGTGTTCCCCTTACTGTGGGGGAGAGAGAGAGACACCCATCTTTATGTGCCCAGTGCTAAGGGATGAAGTGGCCAGAAGACACTGAGTGTCCTTTGAAAGCTTTGAAATAACAGTGTGGACAGTAGCAGTGGTAGTAGCACTCCTGCCATGCCTGGTTCTCCTGAGTGGACCTGTGGGCATGCCACTTGGTGCCCACTTTATAGGTGGTAGAGGTTGCTGGGGCCCTTCTCTTGGGTATGCGGTAGAACCTGGAGCCTGTAGGTGGTGCCGTCCTCTGCCATAATGAGATTGCTGTCTACCTGCTGCCTGGGCACCTGCACTCGGACTCAGGTGCCATCTGCCTTCCTCTCCTTTCCCTGGGAGGCAGGTGCTGCCTTCATTTCCTTCCATTGCTAGCTGGGGAGCCAGAGCCATATGAGAGCAGGGCTTGCAGCCCAAGCCCCGTCTCCTTCCTACTGAGGCTTGTGAGGTATTGGGGTTGGCCACCAGCACCATTTTGGTGACCACTGAGTCTCATCCTTCTCACCTCGTCCACCCTCCAGGCTCCCCGATGGACTCACTCGCAGAGGGGACATCAACCTGCTGATGCTGGGGGACCCAGGGACGGCCAAGTCCCAGCTCCTCAAGTTCGTGGAGAAGTGCTCTCCCATTGGGGTGAGTGTCCAGGTCACCAGGACACTTTACTCATCCTATGTCTGTGGTCCAGGGCAAGGAGAGAGGAGTGGAACTCCCAGGCAACGTGGGTTTGGGGGCTTAAGCAGTAGGCGGGGGTTCAGTTGGGGTTTGTGTCTCGCCTGTCAAGTCCCTGGCCATCCTTTGGGAGTCTCCCTACATGGCAGCTTGCTAAATGATGGCATTGATGACGCATATTCACTCATTAAACCTTAGCCCTGCTGTGGGCACTGGCCTGGTTGTGCACAGTCAAGGCAGTGATACTGGAACCCAGTGTCTGAGGACCAGGTCTCCAGGGCCTGGGAGCTCTTTGTGGGGAAAGGTCAGGCACTGGGGCTGCAGAGAGCTGGGGCAGGGTGTTCGGTTGGAGTCTTCGGTGGCCACGTTAGAAACTTGAAGGTTTGGGCCTAGCCTGTCTCAAAAATGGCGTGGGGTTTGTAACTCTTTGCGGAGACCCTGAGTTCAATCCCTAGTGCCACAAAAGTAAGGTAAGATTAAAGAGACTGGTGAAGTTCACTTTCATCACCTGTCCTGTCCAGTGTGGCTTCATGTCTTACACTGTGCAGTGCTGAGGATTGAGCCCAGTGCTGCATGTCTGCTTGCCTGCTCTGCCACTGAGCTGTGCGAAAAGTGGCCGTGAGGTCCTGTGCCCCCCATGGTAGGGTCACATCTTTTATCATGTGGCTCATTCATGAGCGTCTCAGGCATGTGGTCTTGAGAGCTCAGGGTAGCATCCTGTCCCTCTGTAGGTCTGTGGATGACAACACAGGAACCAGTTAGGCGGCCCTCCCAGCCTTCCTGCCCCTGGGCAGTTTGCAGGGGGAGCCCCTTCTCTGGGCTCTGTTCCTCAGGGCTGTGTTTGTGGGACATTTAGGCCACCCTGGTGCCTCCCCTCAGTCTCCTGCTGGCTCTGGCTTTGCCATGTACATGGAGCTGGACCTGATGCGGTCCTGACCTCCCCTCCTCTCAGGTGTATACATCGGGGAAGGGCAGCAGTGCAGCCGGACTCACAGCCTCCGTGATGAGGGATCCCTCCTCCCGGAACTTCATCATGGAGGGAGGGGCCATGGTTCTGGCTGACGGTGGAGTTGTCTGCATTGATGAATTTGACAAGGTGAGTGGCTGGCAGGTGGTGGCTGGATGCCAGCACCTTGGCACCACAGGACTGAGGAGTGTGGCTTACGGGCCCTCTGAACTGGGTCTGTCACTCTGGGGTGACTGGCCAGTTGCTTAGCCTTTCTAAGCCTTGGTTTCTGCACCTGGAGACAACCATGAGGGCAGTTGACCCACTTCCTTCTGCTGCCCAGCATAGAAATCCTGAGTGGTGGCTGACGTTCATTTTTTTGCTGCCGCTGCCCCTACCTAGGCAGGTCTGATGAACCTTTGCCTGCTCCCCGCAGATGCGAGAAGATGACCGTGTGGCCATCCACGAGGCCATGGAGCAGCAAACCATTTCCATTGCTAAGGTGAGTCCTGTCTGCCCGGCCTGGTCCCGGCCAGTGTACCCTGCTCAGGAACTTGGGCTGCTCTCTGTCCTGCTTGCCCAGGCATGTGCTGGTGGCAGTGGCAGTGGCAGGTTTGCACGTGTGTGTCCATGTCTGGCAGTACCTGTGTGTGTGCCTGAGTGTGCACATACATGTGTGTGAGAGGGTCCTACCCCAGGGTTCTCGATGACCTCGTGCCTCGCAGGCTGGGATCACCACCACCCTGAACTCGCGGTGCTCCGTCCTGGCTGCAGCCAACTCGGTGTTTGGCCGCTGGGATGAGACGAAGGGGGAGGACAACATTGACTTCATGCCCACCATCCTGTCCCGCTTCGACATGATCTTCATTGTCAAGGACGAGCACAACGAGGAGAGAGACATGGTACGTTCCTGGCGTGGTTTGGCCAGCGGGGTGTTGGGGCCAGAATGTCCAAGGGGCCTGCAGGGCTCTGGGGACCTGAGGCCTACCCAGCATCCCCTCTGCCTCCCAGATGCTGGCCAAACATGTCATCACGCTGCACGTGAGTGCACTGACACAGGTGCATGCTGCAGAGGGTGAGATCGATCTGGCCAAGCTGAAGAAGTTCATCGCCTACTGCCGCCTGTGAGTGCTGGCTATGCCCTTCTGCCCCACTGGCACCAGCCTGGGTTCTGAGCTACACAGCTCGCTGTGGCTCTGTTTCCTGTCCCCACAGAGCCTGGGATTTCAGGGAAGTTGTCGTGGACTTGGGTCTGCCCTGTGGCTTCAGTCAGGTCTCTCAGCATTGCTGAGTCTGCTTCCCCAGCTTGAGCTTCTTCAGGGTTGTGTAGTGAGTGAGCGCCTGGCTGCCAGGTGACATGCTGCAGAAAGGGGCAGTTCCCAGCCAGTGTTGCCTGGCTTCACCCGCTTCCCGCCAGGGGGCCGCTGTCTCCCACTCGATGGGCTCTGGTGCCTGTTCACAGCCAGCCTGGGTTTCGTTCATCTCTGAAGTGGAGTGCTCGTTATGCGTATGGTGGGCACCCATCCACTCCTGGCTCAAGAAGGTGTCCCATCGTCCTGCAGGAAGTGTGGCCCCCGACTGTCTGCAGAGGCTGCAGAGAAGCTGAAGAACCGCTACATCATCATGCGGAGTGGGGCACGCCAGCACGAGAGGGACAGTGAGCGCCGCTCGAGCATTCCCATCACTGTGCGGTGCGTGCCGGCCAGTCAGTCCTGGGGTGGGGCCAGCCGCCTCCGCCTACTGTGGGACTGAATTTCTTTCTGGCTCTTGGTGTCCTTGTGGGTCCAGGCAGCAGTGCCAAGGCACTGGGACCTTCTGGGGTGAGCCCCACCCATAGCACTGGTCAGCCTGCGGGTTTGGCTGTGGAGGGGCAAGCTCCAAGTAACCTGCACGGACAGAAGCTTATTTTCAGTGTCGATGCACGACACTGCTGGGTGGCTTGGCTCCTTGGAGTCACCGGCAGCTGGGCCTTTGGGGAGGGAAGGAAAACAGGGCTCATCTCTTCAAGGAGTTCCCCGACATCACTCACAGGGCTCCGACTTAGGACTCAAGGCCACAGCCTGGTCCTAGAGCTGGGAGGTGCACTTCAGCGGTAGCGCAAGGTGGGGGAGATGTCGGGTTCTGTAGCTGGAGTGAAAGGCGTCTGCTGTGGCTCTTGGGTGAGCAGGGGCCACACTGAACGCCACTGTCCCGCAGGCAGCTGGAGGCCATTGTGCGCATTGCAGAGGCCCTCAGCAAGATGAAGCTGCAGCCCTTTGCCACGGAGGCGGACGTCGAGGAGGCCCTGAGGCTTTTCCAAGTGTCCACGTTGGATGCCGCCTTGTCAGGCACCCTGTCTGGTGAGTGGGTACCCCCATTCTGGCCTTGGGTGCTACTCTGGCATGGTGTAGAGGTGCTGGTGGCCTCCCCACACTCATGAGACCTTTCACTGCAGCCTGCCCCAAATCCCAAAGCCCCCTTGCCATACTCCCTCTGCTCCTCCAGGTGGGAGGAGGCAGCTTCTCTCCGGACCTGAGCCCGGATCCCATCTCCACCGCCTGGCTTTCAGGCTTAGGCAAGTGGGCAGCCCCTGTACGTCGGGCTTGGCCTCCAGGGCTTCCAGATCATGGCTCCATTCTCCTGGTTGGATTCCAGGTCCTTTCCACCCTAGAGGAAGAAGCCTCCAGAGCCCCTCACATCTCCCCACCCTGCCCAGTTTGGAGAGCTTGGCCTTTGTGCAGAGTGCTGGCATATGCAGCTCTTCTGAGGCTGGTCCTTCCCTTGCACAGCACATGGGTACAGTAATTCTCCAGGAGCTATGCGGTGCCGGGGCCAGCAGGTGGCAGCAGAACCACACTCCAGCGTAGGCTGAGAAGCCAGTGGGAGATGACAGGGTGGCAAGCCAGATAGCCCTCGAGAGGCCCTGTGCTCTGCCCATCACTGAGAAGCAGCTTGGTTAGTAGGGGGGCTGCCCTCAGTCAGAGCTGGGCATCTTGAGCCCAGCGGGCCAAGGGCTCCCTAGTCCTTCCCTCCCAGTCTCTTGTGGTCCTGAGTTCCTGTCCAGTTGCCCCAGAAAGTTGTTCCTGCAGCCACCTGTCTGGCTGGGATCCACGTGTCCAAGCTGCCTGACCTGCTTGTTAGTGACTGACAGCCCGAGATGGCCCCTGAGGCACCGTCCGGCCTGCCCTGGGCTTTTGAGCTGGCTAGAGTGTTCTCACCTTCATGTCCCCCCAAGTCCCTCTCTGACCCCTGAGACCTGCCTCCCCCAGGCGTGGAGGGCTTCACCAGCCAGGAGGACCAGGAGATGCTCAGCCGCATTGAGACACAGCTCAAGCGCCGCTTTGCCATCGGCTCCCAGGTGTCTGAGCACAGCATTGTCCAGGATTTCACCAAACAGGTGGGCCTTGCCTGGGCAGCACCTGGGTGGGGGCACAGGACCCTTCAGCTCAGCAGTGGCCCCAGGTTGAAGCAGCTGTCACCCCTCCCCGGGCACACTGCATGCGGGCCAGAAGGCTGATTATTATTGTGGCGGTACTGGGAGTTAGACTTGGGCCGTTTTGAACTGAGCTATATCCACAGGCTTTGCTTGTTTGCTTGCTTTCTCGCTGTCTCTCTGTCTCACTCTCCCCCTCTTTCTTCCTTCTGTTCTTTCCTCCCCTCTCCTCTCCCCTCCCCAATCCCTCTGTCTCAGACTTTTGAGTGCATGTACCTCAATGTCTGGCTTTTTTTTTAAATTGTGAGAAGAGTCTCATGTGGATGAGTGACTCAGGCTAGGCCTCCCAGAGTGCTGGGATTGCGTGTGTGCACTTTTCTTTTTTTTGTCCTGTGAATGGAAGGACAGGTGGCCAGATTCTCCGTGGCAAAGGGCTGCTGCTTGTCCCACCCCCATCCCGAACCCCCAGCCTTACCAGATGTTTCCCTCATCACTTGGCTTCCTGCAGGAGGAGGCACAGCAGGGACAGGGAAGGGAAGGCTTTCTGGATGCCTCGGGAAGCCTGGATGACTATAGTCCAGGGATAGGGGCTTGACTTTGACCCCAGCTCTGCCACTACTTGATGTTGACCTCAACAGCAAGCAGTGGGGCCCTGTGCCTCAGTTTCTTCCTCTGTAAATGAAGAGCTGATGCAAATGAAGGCTGATGGCAGTGCTCAGTGGTGGAGGGCAGTCAGGACGCTCAAGCCCTTCCTGTGGTCAGGGAAGCTGGTGCATAAGCCTTTAGTCTGGTGGGCATGGGCGTTCTTGAGTCTTACGACAGTGCAGCATCTGTCTGTGTTCTGTGCCCACAGAAGTACCCGGAGCACGCCATCTACAAGGTACTGCAACTCATGCTGCGCCGTGGCGAGGTCCAGCACCGCATGCAGCGCAAGGTCCTCTACCGCCTCAAATGAGGACATCGTGCTTCCTGTGCCGAGGCAGCCCTTTCCCCACCCTGCCCTCCAGCACCCACCTACCGACTTGCCCTGTGCTGCTGGCTGCCTCTGGATCTCTGGCATGGTGCCAGCTGGAGAGTACCTGGAGGCTTGATAAAGATGCTGTGTTGGGTCCCTGGAACTGTGTGGCCTGTCCTTACCTGTTCTTGGTGACAGGGTGGGTGTGAGCAAGAACAGACCAGTTGAGCTGGGCCTTGAAGCTTCCCCACAGGTCCTTGACCTTGTGCCACAGGGCAAGGGCAGGTGCTCACAGCTGAGAGCACAGGAGAGCTTGAGTGGTAGCCAGACCTGCACCTGCCTCCATTTGCCAACAGCAAGGGCCATGGTGTGGCAGTCCCTGCTGTGACTCCCCACACTTTTGCACATCTTGGCATCCTGATCTACAGGCACAATGCCTGCCTCCAGAGTGGCACTGAGAATCTTCTACAGCTCAGCCAGGGGCCCTGGGGCAGTGGGAGTTGGGCGAGATGCAGTGGCATGTGGTGTCCAGGGATTTCGACTCTGGCAGGCCTGAGAGCAAGGCTGCCCCCTCCTCCCTCCCTGGGGGGCTGTCCTCAGGCTGCGTGGCTGTGGGCTGGGACACATGGAGCTTACACAGTCCCAAAGCCCAAGAAGGTCAGGGTCAGGAACCCCCAGTATTTCGTGTCGGCTGTTAACTTTTTTATAATGTAGAAATACACGATTAATAAATAATTATATTTTGTTTTTGAAATTTAGAATTAAGGAAAAGCCAGTGAAATAAAATATTCGATATTTAGAAATGCAGTCTCAAAATCTGAATTTAGAAATATGGAAACACTGTAATGACTTTCTAAAGCAGGTAGTCTAAAGTCCAAAAGGAAGACTGGGGCCAGGTGTGGCCCACACACCTATCATCTCTGCACTTGGGAGGCTGATGCAGGAGGACTTAATGAGTTTGAGGTCCCTGCACTCAGGACAGTGTCCTTGCTTCCATTTCTAGTGAGGGAGTAGCTAGCCCTCAGTAGTCACCCTGTGCTGTCCCCCAGGCGCCAGCAAGCCCTTCCCTGCCCTCAGTATGGTCAGTTGTTGGTAAGGGGGCTCTGGTTATGTGGAGGAGAATGCCCACAGAGGGTAGCAGAGCACCAGGCTTATGCCATACCCTTCCAGGATGTTCTGGGCTACATCCTGAAATGCCTTGGCCTCACTGCTGGCTCTGCCAGCCCTTGGGGGTGTGCCCAACCCTCAGCCACTTGTTACCATGTTCTAGGGGAAGGATCTCCCCCACCTCACCCCCAGACAGCCCAGTTGTCACATGGCGCCAGAGCAGGTCACGGCCAAACCCAAGGCCTCACCCCAAGTATTGGAGTGAAGGGTTGTAAGTCTGGACTTGGAGTTTATCCAGTTGAGGCACATGCATGTGGGTCTGTGTACACAGGTTTTACGTGTGTCCTTCATGGAGCCCAACCCCACACCAAGTGTAGATGCCCTTCTGCCTCAGTGCTGCAGGAGGGAACACGGCCCTGCTTCCCCTTACTAGCAGCAGAGTGAGTGACACTTTCCTGGGTCTTCTAATGAAGAGGCAGGAGTCTGGGCAGCTGAAGGCCAAACCCAGCTGGTGTCTGACGTGGTTAGGTGCGGTTTCCTCTGCCCAGTCTTTGGCTTTGCAGTACCAGTTGGGGTGACAGATTCTTTGTTTCTCCCATTTGCAGCCCAGTGCCCCCTAAGAAGGGGCTGATAGCACTGGAGGGTCTCCTTCGGCTGGACCCCCACCGTTCCCTTCAGAGTGGCCCAGCTATTCTGAGGACCCTATCTTTGTCCCAGGAGGCAGCAGCAGAGATGCCAGGTCCTGAGAGGTGCAGGTGCTGTGGGCAGTGTCCCTTCCCCATGGAAGAGGGCAGAGGCCTGACCAGAAGGCCTGGTTATGGTGAGGGCCTTGCTGGGCAGTGCCTCTTGCAGCTGCCGTCCTGTCATAGTGATGAGGCCAGGGAAGGCGCGTAGCTTGCTCATGCACACACCTCAGGCTGGGGTGCTGGCTGCAGTCCCCTCCTGCTTGTCCCACCCCCATTAGCAGAGCTCCTAGAGTTTGTGGAGCAGGCCCGTCTGGCACCGCAGGGTAAAACTCGGTACCTTCACTGGTTCGCTGTGGGGTCCCTGCCTTCAGTGCAGCCATGGAGTGGGTGGTCAGCTCCAAGGCCGAAGGCCCACTCCCTCGGCTTCCTGTCCTGTAGTGGTGGGCTGGGCAGCCTCGAGGGAGCGGAGCCCTCCCCACCCTGGAGTGAGGCGTGAACCCAGCTGTTTCACACACTTCTCACTGGTACAGATCAGGGCAGGGTTACAATGCCTCCATGTCCCCGGCGCTTGTGCATCCAGGCACTCTGCTCACCCCTGTCCTGCTGCTGCTGGGTCTGTTTCTCCTGGGGTAGTGCCTCCCAGGGAGAAGCCATGGCGTCATCCGCCCATCTGCCTCTGTCACAAGGCAGCAGCCCCACATGGGTCTTGGTACCGACCAACTGACGGTGGCACAGCCCTTGAAGAGTTCCTGACGCGGGTTCCCATTCCTGCTGTTGACGCTTTGAGTTCATTCAGCGGGATGTGCCAGTCACGTGGCGCCTGGATACTGGGGCTCTGTCCTTTGCATTGTGGGGTGAGACCTAGAGACAAGGTCCATGCTGGCATGAGGGCTCCATGAGGGCATGGGTGCGGGCGTCAGGTGGCGTGTGGGGGCTGGCAGCTTGGTTATATAAGGCCGCCAGGGATCCAGGGTGCTGTTTTGACAGCTCTGCGCTCAGCCCCCACACGGAAGGTGCTCCTCAGCAGGGTTGGAGGGAAGGAGCAAAGCTGAGGCTGGAACTGCTGGGCCCAGGTGCCAGCCGTGGTATCTGTCTAGTGTGGCCCAGCCCCGCCTGTCCCGCTGTGGCTGTAGGGGTTGAGGGCAGACTTACACCTACGAGAACAGACAGCAGGTCAGGGAGAGTAGCTAGCCAGCTGAGCAGGAGCTGCGGGCAGCCCGAGCCCCACGAAGGCCTGATGTGTGGGTTCCGGAGCATCCCCTCAGCGTGACAAGATCGCCATCCTGGTGTACAGTGACGAGGCCAAGGAAGCCGTGCAACTTTTCTCATGGACACACAGCCCAGTCAGGGCTTCCCAGTGCCTTCAGGGGAAGGTGGTGGCCAAGGGAGGTGACTGAGCCACTTTCTTGTTGCTGAGATATGGTACATAGTACCACAGTTTAAAGGAGAGGTTTATTTTGGCTCCATGTTTAGTCCATGGTTGGCCGGCTCCAAGGCAGGATGTGTGATGGAAGGGTCTGATGAGGAGAATGGGGCAGAGAGAAGGGAGAAGCTGGGGAGGGAGATTCCCCCTTGTTGCCACATCCCAGTGATGCCAGCCAGGCCCAGCCACCGTCCATGGAGCCTTTGGGGGACATCCAAATCTAAATCATAATGGGAGGCCCTGCTGTTGCCCCCGCAGAGGGCTGGACTCAGCCTCCTGCTCTCTCCTCCCCTCTCCAAGGCAGGGTACAGGCATAGGGCACAGGGTAGGTCCTTAAACCCCAATGGTGCCCTGTCTTGGCAGCACTGGCCTCCAGGCTTCACTCACTGGGTGTGTATGCACGTGTGTGTGTTTGTGTGTGTGTGTGCATGTGTGCGTGTGTGTGTGTGTGTGTATAAGGGCAGCAGCCCCGGGACCTAGTGTCTGTCCTGGTTGCTCCTTCCCCTCCTTCCCACTTTCCATCCCCTCCCTCTCTGGAGTCAGCTGCCAGGAAGTGGGGCCCTGCCCAGCCTCGTGGGGGCACTGCTGCCCTGACTGGAACCTCATGGAAGCCCTGAGCTGGGGACTCGAGCTCTGCTTGCTTTGCCTGTCGCTCCGGCCAGCCAGTGGCCAGAGAGAAACATGTCTGAGTGCAGGAGGACAGGCCTGTCCCTGCAGGGCAGAGCCACCCAGGAAGGACATGGAATTGTCTCCAGCCTGACCGCTGCGCTGGTGCAGAGGAAAACAGGCTCAGAGGAGCAGCCAGGGGCTGGGAGTGGGGAAGGTGCAGTGTGCCCGGGCCTCCCTGGGCTCTGCGTGGAGCTGCAGAGGGTGTGGATGTGTGGGATGGCCTCATGGGGAGCAGGGCTGGCAGGCTCTGCAGAACAACTTCCTGTTGCCATGGTGACCAGACTCTCCTCCAGCCCAGATTATTTTGGAACTTGGTCTACACGGTGGGGCTTTGTCACCACGCTCCTGCTGCAGCTTTTTCCTGTGGCCTCCCTGATGCCTACACAGGCCAATCTCCCTCCCTGGGCTACCTTGGGTCTGCCCCCTGAGGAGAGGGGGCACAGGGGCCAGGGAACCTGGAACTGCTGCCCAGATCAGGGATCTCAGCTGGCTTTCTTCATGCCAGACTTGGGCACCAAGGTGTCCCTCCACATCTCCCTACCTCATTGGCCCTGGCAGGAATTCACACTGGCCATCGGGTGCCACTCAGCAAGTCCTGCCTTGTGCAAGGCCCAGAGCCGTCAGTGCTGATGACAGGATTGAGGGGGAAGCTGAGTTTACCAGCCAGAAGGAGAGGCAGCCCCAGGGTGATGCCAGGCCACCCTGAGAGGAGCCAAAGCCTATCCTCCATGGACCGCAGCATGCAGGGACCTGTGCAAGCCCCCTGCCCAGTCCCTGGGCTTTGCCAAGTGCTGAAGATCATGGTCCTCCATGGAGACAGCTGCTCCAGGAGCCATGGTCCTGCCTGGAGCCCACCTCACCTGAGTGAGCCAGGACCTGCTGGAGCCCTACCCAGCGATGACTGTGGCCCCCTAAATGAACTCAGGGAGAGTAGCTGGAAATGGCAGCAAGTCCCAAGTCCCAGGCTGCCCGTTCAACGGGGTGCACCCCTTTCTGGCCCTGACCCACAGATGCTGGAAGCGTCATCTCCGGGACTGTGTCTGAATATTGGCTCCGATCTCTGGCAGTTGAGACAGGCTTCATGATGGACAGAGCACCCCACATCTTTGGGTGGGAGAAGGGAGAATGGGGAGAGGAGGACAGGACAGCTGTGCCCCAGTATTCAGGCTCCTGCCTCTCCAGCCCAGGGGAGAGGAGAGGCTGGATTTGTGCCTAACAAACTGTTTAAGACGCCTGGCAGGTCAGTGAAGCCACAAGAAGCAGCAGCACCTGCCCTTGTCCTCCTGCTGAGCCACTGTGTCCTGAGGTGTGCCTGGGGCGGGGGCAGCTGCGTGGCCAGGGAGAGCTGCTGATGGCTCCATTTCTTCTGCTTCTTATCTGGCAGCCATGCGACTCCTAGTGCACCACAGCCGAGCAGCTCAGCTTTGAACCTGGACCTCGGACTCCTCCTGTCTTCTGCCCATTCAGGAGCCCAGACACCCTCACCCCTCTTCCTCCCGAAGGCCTCCCCTCTGCCGCATTTCCTTTCTAGTAGCCACACGTTTGATCCTGTCACCTGTGCCACAGACTTACCAGGACACTGCACCTATCTGCCGCACTGTGAGACCCTAGCGATGGGTAGGCGCGATGCAGGCAAGGTCCCCAGGGTCCCAGCCTCACGCCATGTGCAGGCTGGGCTTAGACAGTGGCCAAATGTAGGAAGGGAGTGTGGATGCCACATAATGTGTGCCCAAGCCCAGTGGCTGAGCATCGGGGCAGGACAGCAGCAGAGGGAGCAGGGCCACTTGGGATTCACCAGCCATGAGGCCGTAGTGGAAGCCAAGGTCCCAAGACCAACATGGGTCAGGGCACATCATGGCCACTGCCTCCATGGCCACAGCCAGTGACCCCAGGCCTGAGGAGAGCAGAACCAGCCAGGCAGGCCTCTGGTGCAGCTCCTCGGGGAGAAGGGCTGGTGCCCTGGGCTGGGAATCGCAGGGCAGGACGCAGGGCAGCAGTGGCTGAAATGCGCACGGCCCAGGAGTGAGCACCCAGCTGCAGCGTGCCTTCTGTGAGCCCAGCCCAGGCTGCGCTGTGTTCTGTCTGGAGAGACACTGCCCTCACCCGAGCTCCGCCCAGGCTCTGCCTCCTCCTCAGCAGTGTCTCCCTCCGCACTGTGGAGATCTCATCTCTGTCAAGGTGGACAGCAGGGCCACGAGCCCCAGGCGTTGTCACCCGTGTGTCTTCTGCTTTCATTTGCCCCTGGCCCTGGCCCTGGGGTTTCGGTAGGGCCAGCCATGCCATCTGGGGGCTGGGCTCACAGTCCCAGCATATGTGTCTGTCCCCATCTTGAGCTCTGCAGGCTGGCACGGCACTGAGGCCTGCCCTGTCCATGCCCTGTCCCCATGCACTGGCCCTCAGTCAGTGGCGGTGGGACCAAATGGAGTCCCCCCTTTCCTGCACCTCTGGCTGAGAGCAGGCTGGTGCAACCTGCTAAGCCTCCATCCTTGGTCTTTTTAGTCAGGAAACGGAATAATGGAATCCGCCTCCTAGGGCTCTGGCAAGAATTAAATGGGAAAATCTGCAGCAAACCGGCCCACGGGTGAATTGAGGATCAGCACGTGCTCCAGGGGTGACCTCATTCCACTTCTTGGGACGTCCATTTCCCATCTGCAGCAGCCAGACTGAAAACTTCCTGTGCAGCTGGCGGGGCACCCTGAGCTGCCCGGCAGCTGGAAGACAAAGCCTAGTGTACCGATCCTGACCTCCCTGCCATCTCTGTCCTTTCTCCCTCCCCATCATGGCTCCCTCCTGCCACCCCCAAAGAGTCACCGGGGGCCAGGTGGGGAGCCCCTGTGTGTGGAGGTGGATCCCTGGCTGCAACTGTTCTGGTCCTTCTGCAGATGGGGCCTTGGGGTCCCTGTGCTTGGCTGGCACAGCTGCTCCCTTCTCCACGGCAAGGGCAGGACTGAGGTGACAGGATGACCGTGGGAAAGGCTGTGGTCCTCTCTTCCCAGAAGGCTCCTGTTCCCCTGCTATGCCAAGGGGTGTCCGTGTCCCCACCTGTGATCAGCCCCTGGCACCTGGAGTCCCCCTGCAGCCAGGCTGAGCTCAGGCATTGCCTTGGCAACGCTAAGTTTCCCAGTGAAGCAGAAAGTTCCCACCATGGCTTATGATGGGGCTGACACTGCTATCCAGGGGAAGGTTGCCAGGGCAACGTGAATATTTCTGTCCAACTTTGTGGGTCTCAGTGCAGGAAGACTATCTTGCAGTCAGGCTCCCCAGGGCCCTCTGGATTCCATGAACCCCTGGGGAGGAACAAGCCCAGTCCCTTTAGGTCCCCAGGCCAGCCTTGAGAACAGCACCCTGGACTCAGGGCGGGGGTGCCCTTGGGGACCCACACTGTGCCCCAGTGATCTGCTCCACTTGTTCCCCAAGCTCAGCAACCTGAGTCTGCCTGGCCCCATTTCAGACTGTTCCACACCATCACTCTGGCTGCTGGGCATCACCTCAGTTCCACGTGGGCAATACTGCCTTCCCTCCCCATTTTCTGCCCAAGTATAGGGCAGAGCCTGGCACCTTGTTGGCATGGGTGGAAGTGGCCAGCTGGGCAGCCACCCTGGTGCCATTGTGGTGATGAGCTGCCATGCAGATGTGTGGCCCAGCAGAGCCCCTGTCACCATAGCCTGACACTTCTGCCACCGATCCACACTGGGCATGAGGGCACAAAGTGGGTCCCTGGTCTGACGAGTGTTCATGTGAGGGACAAAGCCACCCTCAGTTGAGGTGTCCTCATGCACCATCCTGCAAACAGCTGTTCTAAATATCGTGTCCTGTGGGGCAGGCGTCTCAGCTCCACGGAGGTCGGTCCTCATCCTGCATACCCGCTGACACAGGGTCCTTCCCTGCAGCTGAGCACAGAGTTGTGTCCCCACCATCGCCGATGACGTGCCATCAGCAGCCCTCAGCTACAATGGTGGAAAACCTCTCTAGACTCTGGCAAATGTCCTCTGTGAACTGGGCCTGGGCCAGCCACCACTGTCACCGTCCGTGCTGATGACGGCTTCACGAGATTGTGACGAGTGGTGTGGGTAGGGCTGGGTGTTCGACCTGGAGAAGACAGGCCGATGCTCTCCTCGGTCAAGTCACTGTCCACCCCGGCACTGGCACCTGCCACTCTCACCCCTTCAAGATGGCAAGGACACACTCGCAGGGTGCAGAAGCTGGGGCTCTGCAGAAGAGCCCAAGGGTCTTCTTGGGAAGTGCCTGAGGTCTCTGTCCTGCTGCGATGATGATCACCAGCCCAGTGCCCTTGGCTGCCTGAACTCCTGGGCCCTGTGAGCCCTGTCCTGGTCCCCCAGCTTCCTCCTCTCCTGAGACACTGGATGTCCCAGTGCGGAGTCCATTGGGACAGTTGGGACCCAGTGGAAACTGGTGCTTGAGAGGCCTTTGGTGCTTGCAGATTTCAGAGCTCACGCCAGGAATGGGGAGGCACAACAGGTTGTCGAGCAAGGTTAGGATAGAAACACAGCAATGGTTCTTTGTGGAAAAAGCCCCCTGCAGCTGGGCTGAAGCTGGGCCCAGCCCCCAGAGCCATCCTTGCCTGCAGCACTGCCCACAAAGCCTCTGGCACTGCACCCCCAGGACAGAACGGTGAGGCTGAGGGCCACTCGTGCACATGCCTGTGGGAGGGCGGTGCTAGAGCCCGTGCGGGATCTGGGCCTGAGGAGGACGGGCACAGGAGGGAGGCCAGGCCCAGTCCCCAGCCCCTGCCCTGCCTCCTGCCAGGCTTTGTCTCCTTCTGCCCTGAGCTGGTCTCTCTCCGCTCTGCTCTTTTGTTTGTGCTCTTTTTGTAGAGATAGGTGTGTTTCACTTGGACAGATCTGTCTGCATGGAACTTAAATTGATCCTTTTCACCACCTGTCACTCCTCTCACTTAGGGTCATGGTCTTTTTTGTTTTTTTCCTGGTACCAGAGGTTGAACTCAGGAGTTTGTGTTTGCCAAACAGTCAGCAGTGCCACTGAGTCACACCCTTAGTCCTTCAGCCCTTCCCTCTTGTCTTTATCTTCTGCCAGGGCCAGTTTGTGCCTGGGGTATTGTCAGGAACTGAACCACGGTCCACAGGAACCAAGGTCCTTAACAAGATTGTAGGGAAGGTTCCGTGGTCCTAGCCTGGGAGCAGTGGACAGGGTCATGTGGTCTCCCTGAGCTCCTAGCCCTAGAGTTTGGGGCTTTGGTTTATCACACCCATCCACCATCTACCCATTCCACCCCTCCACCCATCCACCCATCCTCACTTGTTCTGTGTGCTGAGTCGAAGAGACACCACTGTGAACGTTAGCGGCACATTGCATGCACACTTAGCAGGGTGCTGTGCTCTGGTAAAGCAGGTCAAGGAGACTTGCAGAGGTTGGGAGGTGGGGGGAAAGTCTTGGCGATGTCCTCCTGGGGACAAACATCCCCATGCAGGGCCTACTGAACCCCCCAAACCTTGGCAGCTGCAGAGGAAACAGGAGATGAGAATAGGTGGGTGCTGTGGGGGTAGTGCTGTGCAGGTTCCCACTGGTGGTGACCATGGGGAGCCGGTACTCTCAGAACTGCCATGTCATGGACACAGCTGTACTTACCACACACACGATCCCTTTGAGGCCCCCACAGCCTGTGTGGTTGGCTCTTTCCAGACGGGGAAGCCTGAAGTGCAGGCCACATGGCAGCTTCCTGAGTCACACAGCTGTGGCAGAAACAAGATTTCCAGGTGAGGGCAGTGGAGGGTCCTGGCCAGCACTGCCCAGTGGCCAGTCCACCTGCCCTGGGCCCTCCCCAAGAACTGCTCACCTTGGGTGGTGGCCAGGGCCACAGTAGGCACAGCAGACTGAGTTTCTCTGGGCTATCTGACCTCTAAGGGAGAAGGGAGCCATGGCGCTGTCTCCCTGCTTGGAGCCCCACTCCCCTCTGTGCCATGGGTGATTTCTGAGCTTCTCAGCAGCAGCACCTTCTTTGGTGAGGCTGGGAGCACCTTGCTGGCCACTCCTGGCTCTGTTCTCTGTGGCCTGGTCTTGTCTGGACCAACAGAGTCTTATGTGGGAAACGTGCGTGTTCGATGGGACCTGGGGCTGTTGGTCTGAGAAGAGAGAGCGAGCAGATTCAGGAGAGGATTTCCCATTGTCAGGTCCTCCTTGCCCACCTTCCCAAGGGCCCCTTAGTGCGGGACCCACTCTGCTTCCTGTGTGGGGAATAGGCCTTCTTTCTCTGTTTTAGATTTCTGCACATTTACTTAGCTGTTTTTACAGATGGGGCTTTTTTGTTTTTCTTGTTTGCAGTGATGGGGATGAGGCAATTTCTAGACCACTGAGCTATATCCCAGCCATTTTTATTCTGAGATAAGATCTCACTAAGTTGCCCAGGCTGGGCTTGAACTTGTGACCCTGCAGCCTCTGCCTCCTGAGCAGCTGGAGTGCCAGGTGTCCAATCAGTGCTGACGCATGCTGAGTGTGCACAGTGGTCCTGGATGTTGGATATGAGGTCGAGGGAAGGAGGAGCCAAGTGTGGAGGCCAGGAGCCATGCCCTGCGCAGATGGGCCCTAGTGCCCACCTGGAGCTCCAAAGTAGTTAACAGGCTGGAAAAGGCCCTGGGAGAGCTAGCGGGCAGCACCAGCTTGGAGTGACTCATCTGGGCTGGCACAGGAGTGAGCGGCCCTGCATGCGAACCTGCACTAAATAAAGGCTGGAACATGTACTGCATTTCCGCTCTGGGTGCATCCTGAAACTGATGATAATTATTTAAAAATATATTTTTTTTACTAAACTACAAAATGAGCAAGATTTCCTCCCATGTGTCTTCCAACCTGTGGCACCAGAAGCTGGTGTGGCCTCAGTTTCTTCTTCTGTAAAATGAGAGGCAAACTCTGCTAGCTCCACCTTCAGCTGACAGGCTAAAGTACTAGGGTGCTGTGGGGTGATCACACCCTGGCCCCTGAGGCCACCAGGAAGCCAGAGCTGGGCATGCTGCAACTCAAACTCTGTGCAGATGAAGAACTGTTCAGCAGCACTTGTGTCATGCACTCCTGCCCAGGGGGCTGGCTGCTTGCATGCTGTACCCTGCCCAGTGTCCAATCAGTGGCAAATGGGAGTTGAAGCCTCCCGGTAGCCACACCCCCTTGTTAATAACAGGCTCAGGCAGTCCTGGGCAGCTCGAAGAACTGATAGGGAAACTGAGGCAGAGTGGTAACTGTACTCATGATACAGGGCAAGTTAATGCCATCATGAGTCAAAGCATGGCCCTGTTCTCAGTCCCAAGTTGCCTCACCTCCATCTTCCATCTGTGCCACGCTGTTGACATTCCACACTGCAGAACGCTAGGCTCCACACAGCACCGGGGGTGGGTGCTCCTCCCCACACACCCTCCCAACACAGCAGGCCTGGGGCTTGCTGAGCTCCTCTGCCTCCCT
This sequence comes from Petromus typicus, assembly GCA_004026965.1. Taxonomy (NCBI): domain Eukaryota; kingdom Metazoa; phylum Chordata; class Mammalia; order Rodentia; family Petromuridae; genus Petromus; species Petromus typicus. Next base: position 26,590 of record PVIR01005489.1, read on the forward strand.
TCATCCACTGCCAACCACATTTCTTTACAGGGTGCCACAGAACCACTGAGCAAACAAGGGTTAGAGCTGGGTAAGGGTCAAAGCATTAGAGAGAAGCTTAAAAGGTTAGGGCTAGAACTAGGAGTAAGGTTAGGGTTTGGGCTAGATTTAGGGTTAGGGCTGACACTAGGGTAGGGTGCGGGATAGGGCTAGTTTCTACCTAAATGACCTGGAGCTAGAGTTAGGTTAGGGCTGGGGTAGAGCTCACAGAGTTAGTGCTCAGGTGAGGACAATGGGAGCGGGCTGCTTCCTGGTCAGCTTACTCATCCTCGCTGAGAAAATCTAAGGTTAGGAGTGGGCAAGGGCTGCTGAGGGGTCATGTCAGGGTTCAACTGGGGCTAGCATTACACTCGGATTAGGGTTAGGTTGGGCTCAGCTGAGGTGAAGTTCAGCACGAGGGCAGGCCAGGGTTAGTTTCGGGTTGGCCCAGTGGGAGGTGCTGCCTCAGGAAGGGGGTCTGCATCATGCTCCCTGGTTCTCTCCTCGGAGATTTACCAGCCTCCCTCTGGTGGGTTACTGAGGACCTTCAGTGCAAGGAGAGGAGGTTTTGCAGGCAGAGCTTGGAGCAGAGAGCAGAGGGGAGTTAACTCTGCTGAGCAAGGAGCCTCTTTTGAGGAGGAAGTGATAAGAGGTCATAGAGTAGCTTGGAGGAAGCAGGGATTTTGAAGAAGAGTTCCCTGAGAGTTCTTGTCTTCTTCATAGAGTTTGAGAAAATTAAGTGAGGAACTCGAAGGATCATTTGCAAAGTGAGGCTCCCTTTGTGGGTGTACCGTTCTGTGGGCTTGATGAATTCATTGTCACATGACCCCGTCACAGTCCCAGTGTGGAACATTTCCATTACCTTGAATATTCCCACATCCTCTGCAGTCAGCCCCTTTCCACCCCCAGCCCACGGCAAAGGTGGTTTGAATTAAAGATAATTCTCCTGTCACAGTTTAATTTCGGTCCTTTCCAGGTTGACTCTGAGCAGTGCCCAGCTTTGGGGTCTGGCTTCTTTCTCCTGGGCCATCAGTGTGGCCAGGGAATTTCACTGGTCCTGTTCACTGCTAAGTGCTTCTCCATCGCCGTAGGGAGGGCCCTGCCATTTGTCTGTCCACCTGCCAGGTGGTGGGTGTCTGTCTGATTGTTCTGCACGAAGCTGTGTGTGTTTTCACTTTTGTGTTCACACTTCCATGTGCAGTCTGCTGGGCCAAGTCACCCGCGAATGTTTCACTTCTGTTCCTCGAAGGTGTGTTGTGAGCCTGAGTACAGGTTGCTGTGCACTGTGCATGAGCTGTCTGTCAGTTCTGTCACGTCCCTGTCCCTGTGCCCCTCAGCCCTGGTGGAGAGAGGCTGTGTGTGATGTGCTCCGCGGCAGGCCTGAGAGGAGCAGATGCAGAGAGGTCAGCCAAGAGCAAGAGACACTCTGCTCTTGGAAGGGGGGAAGAGACACTCTCTCCGGGGAGACACTCTGGTCCCCTCCCAGCGCCACCGCAGCCCTTGCCTCCACCCCTGCAAGGCCCCTTGTTTCCGCCACCCCACAGAGCCAGCGTTGGATCAAGCACCAGGCAGCACCTTTAGGCCTGACTGTGGCAGAGTTGTAGCCCCACATGCAGCCTCCTTGAAGGCGCTTGCTGTTTAACCAGGAGCCACCATTCATGCCGCAAGCATCACCCCGACCTCACTCTGAGGTCAGCTTCTCTGCACGTGGCCAGCAGGCGGGAGCAGATGGCTCAGGTGTGGGACAGGGTCCAGCACACTGCTGCAGCCACTGGAGGTGGCCCCAACTCTCTGACATCCAGGGTTCTGTTGTGAGGAAAGTGCTCCAGAGAGGGCCACTGGAGGCTCCCCTGAGTGTCTCTGGGACACCCCTCTGTCCTACGGACAAAGCAGCTGGGCCCTCAACTTCTCTCCTGCCTCAACCTCTCACATCAGACACATGCAGAACTAAGCAGGAGGCGCTGGAAAGAGCTCAGATTTACACTCAGAGTCCCTGCTACCCTGCTCCAGCGGTGGTGGCTGCAGCTTTGACTCCACACTCTGACACAGGGCTTCTGCAGACTTCATTTTAGTTGGTGGAGACGAAAAGAAAAAGGGTTGACAGAGGAAAGTCTCCCACCTGGCTCCCAGCTGAACACTCCCAGAGAATGCTATGGATGTGTGGACATAGGCACACTCACATGTGCATACACGTGTGTAGACGAACATGCTCGTGCACACACAAGCAGCAGCTGTGTTCTTGGGCTGGATTTACCAAGGGAGAAGGCTCACATTGCTCTCCATCCCAGCTGTCAGCTCCAGTTTACCCAGGGAGAGGCTGGTGACTCCTAATCCCTGCCAGGGACCCACTGATCTGAGACTTTGTAGGCCCTGCCCTTGGAACCTGAGTCTTCTCGGCCTTTGGTGTGTGGCAGCAGGATAAAAATGCTGTTAGCACCAGCCGTTACCAGTTCAGATGTCTTGGAGGCTGCTCCTCCCCCTATAGGGTCCCCATGAATCACCCCCATGATTTCTTTTAAATAGCCATTTTCCAGATGTGAATCTGCCATAATTTGCATCCTTGTCCCTTATAGGGTATGTTTAGCTTGTGTCCAAGTACATTGATGATATTCTTTCCCTATTATTTTGTTGTCTTTTTGGAGATAAATCTCACTACATAGCCGAGGCTGGCCTTGAACTCACAGCAATCCTCTTGCGTCAGCCTCCTGGGTACTGGAATTATAGGCATGTGCTGCCACACCTGGCTGTCATTTCCAACTTTAGCTATTGGGGACTCTCTTTCAGCCCTTCTGAGTCCTCTGAGTGCCAGGATGTAGCCACTGGCCTATGACTGCCCAATTCTGCTCTGTGTGGCAGTGTCCTGCCCCCTGTGCTGCTCCATCCTGGTGCTGGGCCCTGTGGCGAGTGCTGCACCTGGTTTCTGCCCGTTGGTGCGGGAGCCTGGGAGCAGGTATGGTGGACATCCTGGTCCAGACCCCAGAGCTCTGAAAGGTCCCGGATGAGGGTGAAGTCGCCACTGCCCTGCCTGGCCAACCCTGTTCCTGAACCTGTCTTCTTGGCTTCTCTGCCATAGCACTTCTGAACCAAAGCTGCTCCTAAGCCACCCCACTCCGGCACCTTGGCTCCAGGCCCAGTGCAGCTGCCTGCAGGGCACACAGCACTCAGCCATCCTTGCTCTTTCTTTCATAGCTTCTCCCTTGGCTCTGCCTTTTCTCAGCATGAAGTCCTTGTGCCACTAGGAGCCCCAGTTATTCTACCAGACAAGGCTATCTCCTCTCTCTGTCTCTGTTCCTGTCTCTGCCCCCCCTTCCTATCTCTGTGTTTCTGTTCCTGTCTGTCACTGTGTCTCTGTCTCTGTCTCGGTGTCCGGGCACCCCCACAGAGCAGCCCCAGACCTGCGTGCCTCCTCCTGGAAGCGCCTTCCTGACTGGGAGCCCCTTTAGACCTCTCTCTTTCTGACAGCAAGGGTGTTTCCTTCAGTAACTCTCAGGGTTGCACAGATGACGGGAACCATCCCCGCCTCCCAGACAGGACCTGCAGAGGGGAAGTTGTCCACTCTACAATGCGGTGCATCTGCCCCCAGAGCCATTCTTGTCCACTGCAGACCAGCACCATGCTTTTATTATGCTCTCCCAGGGACTAGAGCAAGGTGGCATGGATCTGGCCCTGGCCAGTGACAAGTAAGGTAAGTTTTCTTCCCTATGGAAGAGAGAGCTGCTCAGGAGGAAGTATCTGTATTGGTGGAATAGGGGAAACTCCTACTAGCTTAGGGTATTAAGATGATATCCAGCGCTGTGGCAGCTTTTCTGTGGCAGGAGGCAGCAAGCTTGAGGCTGAGGAGTCAAGGTGTGAGGATGGCAAAGTGGAGAGGACCTGGGAGGCAGACATCTGTGGCAGAGGCACTGCTGTCCTTGAAGCTGAGCCGTTGTCCCAGTGGACACAAGCAATCAGAGCTGAGTGTCTTCCCTGATGAGGTGAGGACTCCTTGTCCATAGTAACTGTGGGCTCCAGAGCTCTGGACTCTACTGTGGCTCACAGCCCAGCCTGGAACGCAGGAGTGGGTACCCTTTTAGCCCAGGCTACCGCTGACTCACGAGGGCTCCGCAGCCTCCTCTCCTGCAGCACCCGCCTGATGCTCCAGTTTCAAGAGTATTTTTAGTGGCAACGAGGTTGCACAGTGGATCACACAGTGCTGCATGTCTCAGCATCACCTGCTATGCACACAGTGGGGGCACAGACCCCAGATCAGAGCCACTGGCTTTGCCCTGGTCTAGCACCCCCATCTCTGGGCACGGGTTTGACAGGGCGCATTTCTCTGGTGCTTTCTAGTGCTCCGGGCCCCTCTGGGAACCCCATACCTTGTAGGGAGGGATGTTTGGGCCTCCTGGCCCTGCTGAGGCTCTTGCTAGGGTTGCAAAACCATCTCTGAAAGTAAAGGAGGGAGGATCACTAGTTCCACGCCAGCCAGCCAGCCAGGGTAACTGAGTCAAACCTTGTCTCAAAATAAAAAATTAAAAGGCCCAAGGATGCAACTCAATGGAAGAGCTCCCTGGGTTCCACCCCAGTTCCACAAACACATACACACACATGTGTGCAAAGTGAGCTGAGGGTAGGCTGTCACATCGTGTAATGCAGCAACAGTATCCAGTGTCTGGAGGCTCCAGAGGCAGAGTGCTGTGATCATTGCACGGCACTAGTGGCCCTGCCTGATGTGGGGCTCAGCTGCTACCAGGGGCCTCACGCAGGTCATGGTGCAGGTGCTCATGGATACTGCTCCATCTGCAGCAGCCTCGCACTGGGGTCCTTGTGGGCTCTGCACAACCGCTCTGTCCACCAGCCCCTCTCAGCTATGCCCGGTCCCCACTCTCTCCCACTGACGCCTCTCCTCAGGGTCGTCCCCTGCCCCATTGTCAGTCCTTGTCTCTGATGGGGCAGGCCCAGGTCTGAGGCTGAGTGGCACAGGAAACAGGTGTGGGCAGCAAGGGACTAGGTGGCTGGGTGCACTCCTCCAGCCCGCCCCGAGTCCTGTGTGTCTGGGAGTGGGGACTGCGCAGTGAGAGCAGTGGCCACACCCCCTGGGCCTTGTCCTCAGTCAAGCTGCAGCTCCCCTGGCTCGATGCTACCATACCACCCCCACAGACAAAGAAGAAGATGTTATTTACTTCCTGAGGGCTAATTTGCACTAAGTGTTTGTGTAGTTTTTACCGTGTTCCAATTTTAAATTCTTCTCGAGTCAAAGCAGCTGCTCAAGTAGAGGACACCTGCTCACCCCCTCTCCTTCATGTCCCCAGGATACACCATGTCACTGATCAGTATTGCGGGTGTGTGGTGTGTGTCCATCCCCGAGAAGGCGTCTGCCAGGCTGTCACAGCTGACGTGGGTGGCAGCGTCTGGGTGGGCGATGAGCAGAGTGGTGCTGGCTTGGTCCCGGCCTCCGTGGTCTGAGTAGCAGGGAGGGAGGGTGCCAGGCAGGAAGGTGGCCAGAGAAGGCCAACGTGAGGGAGCGAGCCAGGGATCCTGTGGAGGAAACATCCAGGTAAGAGGTAAGCCGAGGAGAACGGGGTCTTTGGAAGGTGAAGGTGTGATCCCATGCCAGGGTGAGAAGACCATTGGGCTGCAAGGTTGTCCAGGTGGGGCCCTGGGCTGGCACAGAGGTGGCCCCACATGCACAGACTTCAGAATGGAAGGTGGCTCTGGCTGAGCAGCCCTGGTTCCTACCTGGCCAGCCTCTTTTGAGCTGCATGGGGAGGTTGAGGAGCCACAGCCCAGCGAGGTAGGCGAGGGGCCTAGGATCTGCATGCCTTACTAGGCCACTTCCTGCCAGCCGGTCTGACCCAAGCGATCCATTCCCACCTGCTTAGGTAGCTGGTATCATGGGAGATGCGATCTGACTCTCAGAGGAGCTACCTATGTTTCCAGGCCAGAGACCCCAGGTCATAGAGCAGTGGACAAGAAGAAGCCACACAGGCTCCACCATGCTATGCCTGCTGTGTGCGTCCAGGGCTCCTTAGTGGGCACGGTGGCCTGGGCCTGGTGCTCAGTTCTCTGTCCCCTGACTTCTTCCTGCAGTGGGTCATCCCTGTGTCACTCATCAGCAGATCATCCACCCTTTGAGCTCCTTAAAGCAGACAGTGGACCCCAGGCCCACATCCTGCAGTCCACACACAATCTCTTTGTGAACTGAGGAGAAGGAAGAGACTTATCTCCAGGGCTCGGTTGGCCGTGTTGCCCTTGTGACGCACCGTGCGACAGCATCCAGGCCCTTGTCTTTCTGTGCGGGGCCTATGTGGCCTGGCCATGTTCAGAAGGCACAGTAGGTAAGAGGGAGACGTCCAGGAGGAGCCAGGCCTAGCTGTGCTCGAAAGCCTGGCCTGGCACATACAAGGAAGGGCCTGAGTGTGGCCCTCAGCAACGTGTGTATGCACACACAATGCACACACATATGTATACACTCACATGTACACATGGAATATCACACACACACGCACACACAAGAATCAGTCTGTATCCATCTGAATGGCACTGATGAGGGCTCCACCCATGCATTTCCTGGTGTCTGGTCTTTGATGTCTCCTCTGCTCCGCGCTCTGTGTTCAGGACCCCGTGTTCCTCTCTCCTACAGAGTGCTCTCAAGTCTGGCCTCTTCCTTTGGGCCTGGGCAGTCCATGTTTCTTTCTTTCTGAAACAGAAGTGTTTTTGTTCTTGGTGACTGAGGCCTGGAGCCCGGGTCCTGACTGCAGTGATTGACACAATGCTGCCCGGCAGGCTTGGTGGCCTGTGTATGTGTTTAGGATGTCTGTGGACGGCTCTCCCCCAGGGCAGGACATGGTGACAAGCTTGTCTCTGCGTACTTCCCCACCTCCTTTTCCTCTGATTCCTCTGCTGAGGTCTCAGGGACGGGACCATTCTCCAGCACCTACAGCCCGTGGTCTGCATCCATGGAACCTTCTCCGACTGGTGGGGCCCAGTGTTCCCGCCCCTGCCCAGGATTTTCCAGCTGGGGTGATGCAGAAGGGGTGGAGCCAGTCCGAGAGCAAGCCCCGCCCTGCCCCAGCCCATTGTGGCACTTTCACAGCAGCTGCTCCTATGTGTGCGGTGACAGGTGAACAGGTGTTGGGTGCAGGGGATCGTGCTCACGGGGGCTTCTGACTGCACCAGGCAAGGGAAGCCCAGACCGTCCTGGTCCCAGCCAACTGGGCACGGGCTTCAGGCCTGAGTCTGAGGTCCCAGTGCAGCTCTGGTTTCTCCAAGGGACAAAGTCTCCAGGTGGGGAGCCTAGGCCCAGGGCTCTTCTCTCCTGTCCTGTGTGGCACTCCTGTGGTGGGCAGCACCCAGATGAGGGGTCCTGTCCTCCTCCCCCCTCTGAGAGCAGGTGAGAAATCCCTTTCCCAGATGGGCAATTGAGGCCTGGGGGGGCAGGCCATGCTACCCTTGTTCCATGGTCTGATCAGCACCCAAGGTGCGGCAGAAATAACTCCTGGCTTTTCACACTGGAGCAAAACAGGGAGCCATATGGCCTCAGCTCCCAGTGCAAAGCCCCGCAGCTCCTGAGCAGAGGCGGGAGAAGAAGGAGTCATGACCGCTCAGGCTTGTTTTCTCTCATACTCTCAGACGTGGGATGACATCAGGCCCTCTGAGGTCCTGGAGGCAGGGCAGGAAGAGGAACAGCCCTTCTGCCTTCCCCAGGATAGGGGTGTTGCAAGGGCTGGGCCATGGCCTGCCCTGGAAAAGCTCTGCCTCCGACCTGAGAGCGGCTGCACCTTGGGCCAGGAATACAGGAAGCCAGGCCCGGCTTCTGTTGCCAGGACTGCGCATGTGGCCGCAAGGTGTCACCCACTCTCTCTGGGCTGCTGATGCCTCACCTACCCCAAGAAAGTTCCATCACCTCAGGGACATTCGCATCCACCTCAGGCATAACATCGGCCATCGTCCGCCCCCTCCTGGTATTGCTGTGGAGGCTAAAAGCCCCGTGCAGGCTTCTTGGCCCAGTGATAAGGGCCCAGAGATAGAGAGACCCCACAGAGGTAGCCAAGGAAACAGCAGCTGGTCTGGCCCCGTGGAGAGCCAAGAGACCCCGCATGTCCACTCACTTCTTTTTTTTTTTTCTTTTTTTTTTTGAGACAAGGTCTCGCTTTTGTAGTTCAGGCTGGCCCTGAGCTCAGCCTTGAATTCACAGCAATCCTCCTGCCTCTGCCTCCCAAGTGCAAGGATTATAGGCCTGAGCCACCAGGCCCAGCACTGTGGTATGTGGTTCTGATTGCTGGAGAGCGTGAGTCTCCACACCCAGCATTGTTGTATGTGGTTACCAAGGACTGAACTGGGCCCTAGAACTTGCAAGGCAGGCGTTGGAACCACTGAGCTAAATCCCCAGCTCCCCAGCACACCCACTCATTGTTGGCACAGTGTCTGGGGTCATGATGGCCCATTAGTAGGTGCCCTGGGAGCGAGCAGGTAGCCCAGAGAAGAGGCTCCAGGGCTCTTAAGCGGTGGGATGGGGGGACTATGCGTGGGGGGCGAGGGCTGGGTCCTGGGGAGGAGCAACAGGTGAGGAAGTAAAAGGGGAAGTGGAGCCTGTCTGCAGTGTATCTAGGGGCTGAACAGACACCTTTGGCATGAGGCAGGGAGCCAAGGACGAAGCAGAATCCAAGTCTCAGCTCAGTCACTCTCCAGCTACGTGGTCCAGGGCTGGTACCTCAGTCCCTGTGTCCCAGTCTCCTTGTTTGGAGCTGGAACAAACACATTACCTGTCTGAGTTGCTGTGGGATGGGGGCAGGTGGGCACGTGTCCCTCCTAGCAGGCAGGAAATGCTAAGGAGCACTGCACCGTGCTCCTTGGAGCCAGGCTCCTAGCCCAGAGCCATCTGCCTGTACTCACCCTTGCAGCTACCCCAGGAGAGGCACCGTGCCATCCCTTACCCAGAGGGGGAAATTGATGCTTGTCCAGATTCAGCGAGGTGTGTTCTATGTGTGCAGCAGCCCCTAAACTCAGCCAGCTCTGTCCATCACTTCTGTCATCACCTGAGGGGACACATTTGCCACTTCCAAGCTGCTGCAAGGGCTCAGAGCAGGCCAGAGCCAGGCTCAACGGCAGGAGGGTACAGAACCGGGGTGAGGCCTGCAGGCCATCCAGCATACCTGGCCATATGACATCCTAGCTGGCATGGGGCGGCTCTCCAGAGGGCTCACAGATGCAGGCCAGGCCTGCAGCCTGCACCGGTAGGTGGTTGATGGCCGGAGTTCTGGAGAGGGAAAAGCTGGAAGCCCTTGGGAGATGTGTGCTTGAGGCCTCTTGAGATTCCTGTTCCTGCTGCCAAGTTCCCATCTCTCTGAGGAACCACACCCCTCCCCTGGGAGTAACTCAGCTTGCTGTGTCCTTATCTCATCCTCTCAGATTTTGTCACTTTTGGACCGAGAATACTCAGAGACATGATATCCAGATTAAGCTCTTGAGTTTCACCCAGTCTGCTACACAATGTCCGGAGGGTCATTTTATCAGGGAATCCCTGGATACACAGGGCACCATGCCACAAGGCATTGCAGAGTCAGTGCCATCCGCTCCAGGCTGTGAGGGCTCCCTGCTCCTGGCAGTGAGTTGGAGCTGCGCCCATAGTGGCTTAGCCAAGAGTCCTGAGGGCCAAGACCTGTGGTAGGGAACGGACGCACAGGCCCTGGGGTCCTAGCTTTGCTCTAGTTTGTTCTCTTTCCCTTGGGACTGGCATGTTTTCTCCTTTTAGTCTGGGATGCAGGAGAGGTGGAGAAGACCTCATAGGTGAGGGCACAGCTTTCCTTGGGCCAGTGACCATGGCAAGGGGCACAGTTATGGTGAGGGGCATATGGGTCTGGTATGGAGCTGGCAAAGCCAGCGGGAAACGTAAACCCGCCAGGTGGAAGGCTCAGCCTGCTTACCATCTGTTGAGAAGGTCACACAGGTGCCACCTGCTTCCCGACAGATAGTATCTGTGTGGCCGATCCGCCTCGGAGGAGACGCCTGGCTGGGCTCAGTCATGACTTATTCAGCACCCAGACACCTGCACCATGCAGGACTTGGGCCCTGTCCAGCACGCTCTTTGCCATGTACCTGTCCCTCCACCAGAAATGGGGACAGAGGCTCCTGAGAGCATGGTTCCACTGTGATCTGGGAATGGAGGGGCTGCCCTGCCTGAGCTCAGGGCATGGAGGCAGTACAGCATCTTGGCCCTTCCACTCCTGGAGGCCAAACTGTGCTCCCCTCTCTTAGCAGTCACCCTGTCACCTAGAGGTTGGTGCATTTCCAGTAATCCAGGAGTCCCTACCCCTTAGAGGTGAGAGCCAGAAGGAGTCATCTCGGGAGGCACAGAGGGCACTATGTGCCATGCTCACTGCTTCTGATACATCTCTCTGGTTCTGCTGCTGGAGCTCGGAGCGCACCCTGCTGCCCAGGTCCTGGCTTTGGTGATGCTGACTGGGTGGTGACTTTGCACAGCAATGGTCATTGGCTCCAGGATATAGGAAGTGGAGAACTCGGCTCCATCCACACGAAGGCCTTGCTCCTCTGGCTTTCTGTTGGTGTATGACTGCCTGTCCATCGAGCTCCATGGGGACATTTCCTTACTTTTTGTTTTTATATTTTGAGCAGATCCTACTCTAAGCTAAACACTGTGCAGTAAGAAGCTCAATAAATGGTGAGAACAAACCTATGGAATGTGAGTCACTGTCATTCCTATTTGCAGGTGAGGCTCAGAGGGCTCTGCAAGGTACTTCCTGTTCTTGACAGCAAGTGATGACACTAAGCTCACACACTCAGAGCTCTGCGCCCATGGCTTGGGAGAACAGATCTCAGGTTCCTCCGCCTCCTTCTTCCCTAGTTTCTCTGCCACAAGGACCCCTCTTCCACCATCAGGACTCCAGGTGGAGGACCTTGAATGCAGGAGGTTGATAGGGAGGGAGGAGGGCGAGCCCTGGGCTCAAGACACGGGGCTGTGGGCTCAGTCACTTCCTGTAGCTCCACTTCCAGCTCCAGCAAGGGGTGGGGAGGTGGCAGGTGGCCGGCGTGGCTTCTGGCCTTCGGGTAGGAGCTTCCTACCTCCTGGACACTGTAGCCCAGGTGTTTACACAGTGCTTCTGTGTTGATGACACAGAAAAGAAATTAAAAGTCCCTAGGGAAAACAAGCGGAGGCGCTGGGAAAGGTGGAGGGAAAAGCCAGGCCAGGATTGGTCAAGACAAGGGCTGCAGGGGCCCCTTGTGTGTGGGGCGCCCACTCAGGACCCTGAGACAGCTGAGAAGAGGCCGAGCTCCCTTCCTGGACAGAACAGGATAAACAGCCACGGGGGCAGATGCCACCTTATGTTCACCCTGACTCATAGTGGAGAAACTGAGGCTAGGGGCTCAAAGTCTGGGCACTCCGACCAGGCTGCAATGGCACTGTCCCCACCCCACTCCACTCCAGCAGTCTCCAAGGCCACTGCCCAGGGGCTTCTGCATATTACCTCTTACCACCCGGCTCTAAATTGTTCCCAGACACTCTCAGCCCTGAATCAGCTTTGGAAGAACCTCGGTGGCCACAGTGCAAGCAGATTCTCTCAGCCACTGGCTCTGCCTTTGCGGCAGTGCTCTCAGTGGTCCCTGGAGGCCCTGGTGTGGCCTGATGCCCAAGACTCCCTACAGACCCCGCTCCTGGAGGGGGCCACCACCTTTCTTCTTGGCAGTCCTCCAGGGCCACTGAGTGGACAGGGGCACAGCAAGGAGGAGAGATGAGGCACAGGAACTTGGGCTCTGTGGTGTCCTCCCTCCTGGCCAGGGGGCCCTGTGGCTACATTTGCTCGGGCATTTCCTCAGAGGACTCTGGGTGGGATGCAAGGCCTTGCAGGTTTCTGGGCCATAACTACTTCCCAGGGCCACAATGGCAAAGAGGGGAGGGAGTGGGACCAGAATTAGAGATGGAAGGGAAAGTTTTGGTCTCACTTGCTGTCTGGATGGAGCTGAGTGAAGTCCGGTGACACTGACACCGCAGCACAAGTCACTGTGTGTGATCAGCTCAAGCAACGCTGGGCTTGGGAAGAAGGAAACCAGGGCATCTTGAGTCCTGATGTCTGCTAGAGATAGAGTGAGGGGGACAGCAGGCCGTGGCTCCTGGGGCACAGTTTGACTTTGTCCCCATGACACACTTTGTCACGGTTCATCCATTCCTGTTGGTCATCACTTGCACACACTCAGAGCCAGCTGCCAAGGCCTGACCACACTGAGCTTCTGAGCCCTGCAGAGCAACCGTGTGGACCGCTGGCTCCCCTGGGCTCTTCCTCCAGACAGCCCCTGGCACACCCTGAGCCCTGCAGGCCCCCCCCCCCAGACGTCTCTGCATCCAGTCTAAACCCCACTGAAGTCACCTCTGACCCTGTGTCCAGCCCAAGTCTTCACCCCACACCTCTCATCAATTGCTCCAGCCCTACTCAGGCCTCCCGTGTGACCCGTGACAATGTCATGTCATCATCCCTGCTCTTGCTTTGTCCTGTGGCCGAGGTGGCCTGCTGTCCCCTCACATCCAGCTCCCAGAACAGGCTTTGCCTCTCAGCCAGATTGGGGTAAGAGAGGCACACAGTAGGGTCTCACGTATGCTCCCTTCCCCAGAAGGCATGCATACGTGTGGCACAGAGACCTATGCTTGGCACTGGAGCTCAGAGCAGGCACGGTGGGCACAGACCTAGAGGGATGGTGGCCTGGGGCCCCAGGAGGATGGTCTTCTCACCATGCATGAGCCTGAGCAAGAGATACACTTCCCAGTTCAACCAGCATTACCCTGGGTTCCATGACTGGCACCTGCAGCACGGCAGTATCAAGGAATAAGGAGGAAGCCTGGTAGGGGAGCAGAACCTCGGGCTGTTCGTCTCCGATGAGGCAGGCCCTGGGGCATAGGGTCATAGGTCACAGGGGCTGGGGAGGCTGTATGCTCTGGGTGAGCCCTTTGCTATGAGCGGCGTGGCTTGGTGGAGAGAATATGGGCTCTGGACAATGTGGCTGGCCAGGCTGGCTGCATCTCTTAGCTCTCGCATGCTGCTTACCAGTCAGGACTTATGGCCACAGACAGGTGCGGGGCAGGTGGGTCTGCTCACTCACCTCTGTGACACGTAATCTGCAGCTCTGTGTTGCCGGACTGAGATGTCTTAAAGGGGAAAAAGCTGGGTATAGTGGGCATGCCTGTAATCTCAGCACTCAGGAGGCTGAGGCAGGAGGATGGCTGAGAGCTGAAGAATGGTCTGGACTACACAGGGCTTAAGCCCAGACTGCATCTACATAGGGAGAACGTATGTCTCAAAGTGAAGGGTAGAGGGTTGTTCTGGAGCCTTAACACTCTCGGTCCACGACTGGGCAGCACCTTGCCGCTGGGCCAGGCTCTTACCGCCTATGTCAGGATCCAGGAAGCAGAGTGCTGTGCAAGGTCCCTGGAGTCTAGGGGGCAGCACTCTGTGACTCAGTGACCTCCCAGAGGTGCATCATCCCACTGGCCACCCTGGTGACCAGGCCTTGGACACATGGGAATAGGGCCACCCCATGTCCAAACTGCAGCACAAACTGACCCCAAGCTGGGCCCCTGAGAGCAATGGAGTTCCATTTTTCTCACGATGTTGCAGACAAGGCAAGCCCCTGCTGATACGGTTACATCGGGACATGTCCACAGGTGCTTTCAAGGGTGACGAGAGGGAGAAAGAAGGTGAGCCGGCCCCACCCCCACACCTTAAGGCCCCCTCCCTATTGGCCCTCACTCACGCCCCTCCCCTGCCTTCCCAATCCCCATGTCCCCTCTGTGTGTCCCCTAGCCCTGAACGGTCCCCTTTGTCACACTTGTCCCCATGAGCTTCCTGGACTTCCCCCTGCACTCCTGGCCTTTTAGCCAGGCCTGGGGCGGACACATCGCCACCTCTGCTGCATCCAAAGTCAGAAGTAGTCACACCACCTCCAGACCCATGTGGAGAGGACAAACCCTAGCTCTCTTTTTTCCGGATGTTTTGAGATAGGGTTTCACTCTGTTATTCAAGCTGGTCTTGAACCCAGTATGTAGCCAGTCTGACCTCAGACTCGTAAAGATTCTCCTGCCTCAGCCTCCCAAGAGCTGGGATTACTGGCATGTAACACCATGCTCAGCTCAAACCCTCTCTCTTGATGGAAAAGCCTTGGGTGGCCAAGTTTGTAAATCTGCTCAGGAAAGGAGCAGGGTCACAGCACCCAGGAATGTGAGCTGTGACTCCCACACAAGGGATTTTTGCACAGTGCTGTAGATGTGGGGCTGCATGCACACATGCAGGCTTTGGGGGCTCCGTAGGTTCTGTCTCTGCCTCCCCCCACCAGCTGCTTCCCTCTTCCGACACCCTCAGCTAGAGACCACTAAATGGGAGGAAGTGATTGGGCTGCAGTCATAAGTCATCAATGTCTGGCATGATGGGCCCCCTTTTTGGGGGATCTGAGGTCTCTGGGAACCCTGTGCCCTTGGTACCAAGGTAACAGATGCACCAGTCCTGGGCATGACCATGTGGGGAAGCTGGGAAGGATGCAGATGTCCATGCCCCCTGTGCCTGCTGCCCTTGGGGCTCAACCTGCATCTCAGGGTTCAGGGAAGGCCACTGGCTGTGCCAGGTGTGCCAAGCCTCTTTGGTCTTCCCCAGCCCCATCTTGTGCCACATTCCCTCACCCTGCTTGCTAACAATGTGGGTGCTGCAATCTGGGTCATTCCCTCCTCTGTCAGACGCTACCTGCCATGCACTGCAGGGCCCAGCCTTGTGCCCCACAAGCCCCACTGAGTGACTGAATGAGAGAGGGGTGCCTCCTGGTAACACACAGGTAACTGCAGCTGAGCCCACCCAGGCCAGGCTCATGTGAGAGGCAGAGTCAGGGACTGAACCCAGGCCCGTTTAGCGGCCAGGCTTCTGCTCTTTTGAGCACACCTGGCTCTCAGGGCACAGGAGTGGACTGCAGCAACAGCGAGTCAGGGAATGTGCCAGAGCACAGCGGGCCAAGACTCTGTTCTGGCCACTGCTCACAGGCAGTGACACCAGAGCTGCAGTGCCCCGCTGTGCCTGCCATGTCGAGCTGAGTCGGTGAATATGGTTGCTCAGCTGCGCTTTTGTACAGTGCTGAATGGAACTGGCTGTCCAGGGAATTGCACCAGGAACTGGACATCTACAGGTGCCTGCTCTGAGATAGGAGGCTCAGGCCAGCCTCCTGGGGGGCCGACGCATCCCAAGGGCTGATGTTGCTGGAAGGGGCCCAGGGAAGACTCAGCCAGAAACATGCTGTTGACCCAGAAAACTGCATGGGAGGTGGCCGCCCTGGTGCAGCAGTAACTTCAGAGTCTGATGGACAAGCAAGGAGCCCCAGCTCCACCATGACAGCTTGGACACAGCGCAGCTGCTCCCCCTCTCTGACCTCAGCTCCTCCTCTGCAGAATGAGGGAGATAAATCACTCTTCTCATGTTGTTGAGAAAGCCAAGGGCTGCTGCCTGCAGCATGTTTAGAACAGGGCCAGGTCTCCCCAGTTTGGGCCTGGCATAAGAAGAGCGATGTCTTCTTGTTCCTCCATTGCTGCCAAAGCAAATTTTCTCAGCATCTTTCTCAGGACTGCTGGGAAGACCAGACGTATGGAGGAGGGAGTAGACACCCACGCAGTCCTGTCCAAACAAAGACACTAAGGAAGTTGTGCTGCCCTTGTGTCTCCATCTGGATCACATGAGGCCAAGAGCATGGGCCTGAGAAATACCCTGGAATGAGCAGAAGTTCCCTGGGCTTGGAAGATGAGGAAGAGAAAGAGGATGGAAATGCTGAAGGAGATGATGACGATGGAGACGATGACGATGGAGATGATGAAGGAGAAGAGGGTGGCGATGGTTCCACTGATGAGACAAAGGAAGAGATGAAGATGGTGATGTGGTGGTGAGCAGATGGACAGAAGGACGGACAAATGAGGAGGCCTGTTACAGCATGTTCAGTCTGATCTTCAGATGACAGCAGTGTTAGAAAAAGACCAGAGAGGAAGTGGCTAAAAGACCCAGGTGTTTTTCAGTCAAAGCCCTGCCTGTTACTAGGGAATGACTCTGAGCAGGTCCTTAACTGACTATGCTCTTTGGTTTTGTCATCTATGTCACAGAACTGGCCCTGCCCTGCCTGTATACAAGGTCTTCTGAGACCTTGCCAAGAGTGACTGATGTGGTTGTGGTGTCTGATCGACATTAGCAGGGTGAGTTCCTCCGCCTGCCTTCCTGGAGCCCTGATATGGTTGGCCCCTGCTCAACCTCAGTTTCCTCACTTACATAGGAGGCTGATGTTCCCCACCCCAAATTTTCCAGTCCCTAATCTCAGTCACCTCTGAGTGTTTGAAAAGAGTGGGTCTTTGTGAGCGGGTCTCACCGTGAGCAGACGCCTCCGGTCCACTCTGCCTGTGCTGTTTATCTAGTGTAATGCTCACACCTTCCTGTCCTGCTCCCTGCCAAACTATCTGTGTGCATTTCAAGGACCAGTTGAGGTCGCAGTGGGCTGCCTTGTATGGCTGCATAGTTGCAGAGGACTCAAGGACACTCTGCTGAGAAATCCATCTTGTGCTTTTCCTGGGCACCCTGAAGTGGGGATTCCTTGGCCTGAAGAAGCGCTATTCTCCAACTTACATAAAAACGACTTCTGTGCTGGAAGGCAGCCGGGCCATCTGAGGTAGATTCAGCCAGATCATGAGTGAGGCTGAGATGGGCCTCAGAAAACATTTGACCTGTCACTTGCTGGACAAGGGAGAATACTAATCACGAGTCTGGAATGGACTCACCCACTGGTAAGTACCACCTCTGTGATCGACAAGCAGGACTTCGTGATAGTCAGGTCAGTATCCTGCATCTCAGATCTACTTCGACACTGGCTCTGGGCATAAGGAGTGTAGACAGCAAGTCCAGAGGGTGAGCTGTGCAGCACTGTCCTGTGTATCTGGATCTTAATCATTAGATCCAAGTCGCTAGCGTTCAGTGAGAAGGAGCAGCCAGGGCCAGGAGGGATGCCAAGAGCCACTGGCAGCCCAGAGACAAGGGTCCTGAGCACAGGCTCCAGTGTGAACCAGGACTGGGGGTATCAGGAGCCAGGCATGCTCATGCTCAGCTGAGCCAGGTTTCTGCACACACTGTGCAGTGCTGGGACTCAAGGGGCGGAGTGCTGCAGCCTGCTGCAGGTCACCAGTGCTCTTCAGTCTGTGTGGCTCAGGACCCCAGCTCCTGGCCTAGATGATACTGTGTAGGGGAGGAGGGTCACAGAGCAGAGTGAGGGCACAGGTGTAGGCAGTGAACGTGAGCAGAGAATGGGAGGGGCAGGGCTAGACTTTGGCCCAGGCATCCCCCGTCCTTGCCAGTTCAGGTCCCTGAACTAGTGGGGTCTGAGCAGGACCACAACCAGCCACTGGGGACCTGAGGTCCCCTGGAAGCCCAAGGGTGACTCCACCTGCACCTGGCTAGAGATGGTCGTGCTGGAGAGGGTGACTTCTGTAAAGGAGCACTTTTCTGGGAACCAGGTGTGGGCATCGGGCTGCACTCCTGTTGGCAGGTGCTGAGCCTGGTTCAACCAGAACTGTACTATCTGCAAAAGAGAACGGTTGGGTCTTGGGGCCTCTGAGCTGTTGCATCTCTCAGCTCCTGGCTGGTAAGGGCTATCAGACTCAGTTGGGGCTGAGGGCCCAAACGTGGTATAAGGTGGGCAGAGATTCCCATCTCTAGTGATCTAGGGGCTGTGCTTGGGGCCAGTGTGGTCCAGGCCTGGCTGCACACTTGTGTCCTGGGGAGCTTCACACCATGTCATCCTTAGGGCCCAGCCTGAGCAGTGGACTTGGCAACTGGGGGTGGCATTTCTTTCTAAAGCTTCCCAGGAGGGCGGGGCATGGGTCCAGTGCAGTACCAGGGATGGGTGCCGCTGTTCAGAAAACGACTATGGAGCCGACAGGGCACCAGGCAAAGTCCACTTTCCCCCTGGGGAGACAGCTCCACCTCTCCTCAACTGCCTTTGCGTCTCCATCTTCTCTTCTAGAGGGGCTGTTGGGAAGACTGAAGGACTCTGTCCCCACCACCCCCCCAGCCCTCTGTTCCCAAGGAAACCGACGGCAGTTCCCGCCTACAGCGATTCAGTACTTATTAGAAATGGACAGCATGCAAGACGCTGTGTTCACAACAGGGGACTGTGAAAGGAACAGGGCTCCTTCTCACTCCCAGAGCTCGCATGCTGACAGGACGGCCAGAAAAACTCGAGGATCTCCAGAGATGGCCATTTCACACCAGGCATTTTGCAGTTATGTTACTTCTCCCAGTAACTCCACAAAGTAGCTGTCACTGTGATGTTCATTTACAGGCAAAGAAAATGAGGCATAAGGATGCAGGCTTTGGTACCCTGTGAGCTCAGAGGATAAGGTTCACACCATCAGAATGGCTGCAAGAAAGCTTCATGAGGAGAAATGTGCTCAGTGTGTTTTGAAGGACATGCAGGAGTTTTATGGGTGGATAAAGATAAAGATGTCCCAGAGAGAGGGACACAAACCCTACAGGAGAGGTCCAACTTCTTCAGGGACTTAGAAATGGTCTTATTTGGGGAGAATGCAGGGGTGGCACAGGGAAAATCAGGTCCTGGTGGCAAAGAGTTAGTTTTATATCTTGGACAATAGAGAGTCCTTGAAAATTCTTGCATATGGATGATATTTGCATAAAAAGGTTTAAGTGATCAGGAGTTATGAGAAAAGGGGGCAACAGGGAGCCTAGCAAGGAAGGACACGGGCAGCTACAGCACGAGGTCTACGTGGCAACAAAGAGTACAGGCATGAGGGGCACAGGGGCTACTCACTTTCCAGTACTCACAGGAGAGGAGCAGAGACAGGGCCACTGCCTGTGTCCGGGTGATAGATGTGGCCAGTGGGCTGTGACCCTCGGAGGTAAGGCAGGAAGATGGGGTTTTGACCTTGCGTGCTTTCCACTGCCATGTTTGGGGCAGTCTGAGTTGTATGTACCATGCAAGCCGAGGACAGCCGTCGGTGTGAAGCCAGCTCCCGAGAGAGCCCAAGAAACTGGCAGTGATCCTAGGGTCCAACTCTGAGCCCCTCTGATTTCTCTGTCACACAGGGCAAGGCCTGGTCTCCACCTCAGCCATGCCATCACCCTGGAGAGTCCTAGGGTGTTAGAGGGCAGGCAGGGCAAGCTGCTCTCCACACACAAAGTCAAAGCCATGAGTGGGTTCACCATCCTGCAGGCCCATGGCATGGGACTCATCTCACAGCCAACCTAGCTGAGGCTGGAGCCTTCCTGAGGCTGGCCTGGACTAAACCCTGGGGTGGTTATAAGGTAGGGTCTGAAGGCCAGTCTTTCACCCAGGAAGCTGGAGCTCAGGAGGTTAGGTGGCCCCAGGGTGCCCAAGGTAGGTCTAGGGGTGGGAGACACCCTGCCAAAGACCCTGACACCAGGCAGGGACCGGCCAGTGACAACAGGCTGTCACAGCTCGCCCAGCCTGCCCACCCTCCCCCTTTGAGGGCCCAGCTCCAGCCTGGGTGGCCACGATTACCAGCCAGAACTTAATAACCTTGTTCTGTTTTCATTGCTTGTTTTACCTTCTATTTATAGCAAATGATACTGGTTTCCCATTTAAGGTAGTGATATTAACGGTTCTCAAAGTGTGTGGGGGGAATGAGTCTCAGATTTTAAAAAAGTACTAAGTGGCCAGTTGATAGAGCCAAGAACTCCTGAGCTCTGACCTGGATCAAGCCTACAATGAACGGGAGAGAAAGCTCAGAGTGCAGCTCAGGGGAGGCCAACATCTCACAAACACACATGCACACACGTGAGCACACACCTACGTGCACACACATGCATGCACACAGGGGATGCCTTGGCCAGGTTCCCTGCACACCACCCTCAGCAACACTGTAGGGACCTGCGCAGAGACACGTGGGCAAGGGGACTCCAGGACACTTCGAGGATGCACGTGCACCGCCCACGTGCCGGCCACCGCGTCCCCGAGCGCCCAGGTCAAGAAAGGCAGTGAGGCTTGGGCAGGCAGGCAGGCAGAAGGAGCGCTCAGGGACCCAGCGGTGCTTCTGGGCCGGGACCGAGAGTGCTGACGAGCTTGGGGCGGAGGCAGCCGCGGATCGCAACACCTTCCAGTCCTGGTGCGCGCGTCCACACCTAGCCTGTCCCTAGAGCCTCGCCACCACCACGCGACCCGGCACGCGGAGAACTGACTGCGGATCCGGGGCAGACGTGGGTGGGGTAGGGAAAGAGGGGGAGGGGGGACAAGGGGGCGGACCCGGATCGCGGATCCCGCGGTCCATTGGTCAGGAGGGACAAGGGCGGAGAGAGAGCGGTCTGGGGCGCGGAAGGGGGAGGAGGAAGGAGGGCTCGGAACTTTCTGCCTATTGGCTGGAAGCGGCGGAGGCGGGGAGAGGGCGGGGTCTGGCCGGGCGGTGGAGCCCAGACGCTGGCGCCAGGCGGGACGGGCTCTAGGGCGGCAGAGGCAGGTGGGCACCGCTAGTGCAGGGAGGGACGCGCGTCCTGTCTGTAGTGGGAGAAAGTTCTGTTCCCTTGGCAGAGAGTAGGGCAGCTCCAGACCAAGCACGGACGATTGTAGCTGGGAGCAGACAGGCGCGGGCCCTCCGCGGGGAGCTGGGCCGGGCAGCCCGCGCCCCTGGCTCAGCACGAGGCCCCTGGGGCGGGGCCGGGGCCAGGCCAGGCCGGCGACTGCGAGCCGGACCCTGCCCCGCGCCCAGGCCCCGCCGCTTCTGCCCATGGGTGCTCCGCACCGTGCGTCGAGGGCGAACCCCGCACCCGAACCCCGGAGCCGTCGCGCGCGCCAGGGCGCTTGGTGGGAGCTGTGGGGGCTGCGCGCCGAGCGCAGGTAGGGACGCCCGGGGCTAGGGCTGGGCTGGAGGGAGGCCTTGGTTGCGTGTGTGGGAGCCTGAGGTCTTATTCCTTTCGAGCCGACGTCACTAGCAGCTCCTGCTCGGAGCACATCCCTGTCCTAGGACAGGGGCTTTTCCGTTTGTCTCTAGGTGCGGTACCAGATCTCCAGGTTTGGGAACCTGGGTCTGGCCCACTTCATGACGCACTAGCATCAGGAGAAGGAACCGCATTCTCCCAGCGGCCTGGATGGAGGGGAGTGGTCTGAGGTCAGAAGGCTGCTGTCCATGGAGCAAGCTTCTGCCCAGCTGCTGCAGAGTGAGAGACCCCTTCCCAGGACGGCTCAGTGTTCAGCTGGGGGCGCTGCCTCCTCCTTTCCTAAGAGGCGACAGGAAATGCCATCCAAGGCTGGGAGGTGGGACCCCAGGATCAAGGCCTCCTTTGGCCTCAGAGACAAGGGCCCTTGCAGAACTTGATTGCACCATGACAGCGAGCAGTGTGTTAGCCTGTGTGTGCATGTATATGTGGAGTGTGTGTGTGTGTGTGTGTGTGTGTCTGTCTGTCTGTCTGTCTGTCCGTCCACCAGGTCAGCAGGAGCCCCTTGACTTCCTAGTTTTCTTCTGCCATCTCACAACTCAGGGAAGTCACAGCCCAGCAGGGTCATGAGGTCATGCTTGAGGGGTCAGAGTTGGCCCTTGGGACTCCTCACATCATGAGCCTGGAGGCAAGCCTTGTAAAGTCTGCAGCGCTGATGTCTGACCAGTGCAGCTCCCAGGCATCCCTGGGGACAAGCCAGCCAGCCCCAGGCAGGGTGCCTGCCCCCTGCTGCTTGGAGGGGCAATGGATAAAGACATGATCTGCTTGGGCCATCTCCCCACCAAGGCCAGCTGAGCCCTCTGAGTCACATGCCAGTGGCTGGGTTTTCAGAGGCAGGAGCTGGGCTTTGGAGCCAGATAGCCTGGTTCAGAGCCTACCTAGCCTAGCCAGTCACCTACTGGTGACTGAATCTCTCTGAGCCTCAGAATCCTGGTCAATTGAGGGGTCCCTGCAGGCCCTCCCTGTGGGCTGTGATGAAACCCTGGGATATGGCACACAGGGCTCGTGAGATGGATTCCTGGGAAGTGGCCCCTGTTCCTCGGATGGGTTTTACATGAGGTTCTGTCTGCTCCTGCCTTGCAGTCCTAGGCCGATCCTGGGCACTCAGAAAGACAGAGCCCAGGTTCCTTTGGGGAAGATGTGGGGCAGAGGTTGGGGACAAGCGCAGTGCAGCTCCATGTGGCTGGGTTTCCCTGGGTCTCGCTGACTCCCTCTGAACCCCTCAGGGCCATCAGATGCTGCTGCTAGCTTGCCTGCTCCAGTGGCTGTGGCTGGAGGCTGGGGATGGTGCTGGAGACAGGCACCATCTGGGGCTGTGTCTCCCTACTCCCAGGTCTGGACAGTGACCCCAGAGATCAGGTTCCTTGTAGAGGGACTTGGGGGAGAGGCCTCTTTGCGTCTTCTCTGAAGGCACCTAGCCAGGTGCCTTGGGATGCAGGGAGCTGACAGTTCCTAGACTTAAGAACCTCTCCCTGCCCACCTTAGCTGTACCCAGGGACCCTTCTCTATGGCCCTGCCATTGTGTTCCCTCATGAGCCATTTATTGAGCACCTGCCATGTGCATGGTGCTGCAGCCCCTTGGGAAATGTCCATAGATAGTACTTGGTGTCATTGTGGGGAACGTAGAGGTCTTGGGCTTAAGTTTTCCCCTAGGCTCTCCCATTGACTGAGCAGGCAAGTCTTGTAGTGTTTCAATCCTCAGGGTCCTCATCTGGGAAATGGGAAGTGGTCTGTGCCTGGGGGACCCCCGGGTTCTCCCTACTCACTGGTCCTGGCCAGGTGAGCAGGTTATGTCACCCATGTACATCTGGCTCTTGCTACGAAGGCTGGGTGGGGTGATGTGTGGTCAGCACTCAGCACACCCAGTGTGTCAGCTGTGAACAGGCAGCAGTGCTGTGACCGTTCTGTGCCTAGCACCGCCCTTGGCACACAGCGTCCTGGTCAGCCGCCGGCCTGCTGTCCTGGCTCCAGGCTGAGGGTCAGTTGTGTACTGAGCTTCCTATTGTCGATGTCCCTCTCAGTCAGTTCACTGAAGCCCTGTTGCTAACCAGGACTTGGCTGCAGTAGAAGTCTTCACCCTAGACCAGGGCTCTTATGAAGGGTGTTCAGGAGAGCAGCTTCCAAGAGAGCGCTCTTAGGAGAGGTGAGCAGAAGTGGCTGCGCCCAGCAGCCTCCACCCGAGTGGCCATGCTTGTCTCTAGGGTTGTTCAGAGCTTGATCTGTCTCAAGCTTCTCTGGGAGGCCAGGAGTCTCCCCTACCTGAGAAGTCTGGGTTCTACTAGAACTGGAAGGGAGGCTGAGTTGCTGTGGCCATCCCCTGTGCAAGTCCTCTGGTCCAGGACTCTTGGGGGCAGATCCTGAACAGGCTGAAGCCCTCACCAGGCCAGGACAAGTCTCAGGAGCAGTCCCAGGCATCAGGTTTGGAAACACATGCCTGACCCTTCTTGGTGGCATGTCCCAGAACCACCAGCTCACTGGTAAGCCAGATGGATAGGGACAGGAAGGAGTGACTCTGGTGATGGCAGCAGCTTTGCTGAGACCCTGGAGCCAGTTCTGTCACAGCCAGGAGAGACTTTGCAGGGGTCGTGGTGCCTGCTTGCAAGTCAGACTCACCAGAGCTCCCATAGATGAGGGACAGATAGGCAGAGCCGATGAGTGAGCCAGGAAGGGAGGTATGGGCAAGTGTGTGTGGAGCACCACACCCTCATTTCACCAGTGGAAACAGACCAGGCTCTAAGCAAGGCAACCGAGACTTGCAGAGTGACAGGACTAGGGTGAGTGAAGTTGCCCCACGGTTGGCTACCCCTTTTGTCTTTTCTGCAGCCACGTGCCATGATGAAGACATTGTCCAGCGGGAACTGTGCGCTGAGTGTGCCCGCTAAGAACTCCTACCGCATGGTAGTGCTGGGTGCCTCTCGTGTGGGCAAGAGCGCCATTGTCTCACGCTTCCTCAATGGCCGCTTTGAGGACCAATACACACCTACCATCGAGGACTTCCACCGGAAGGTGTACAACATCCGTGGCGATATGTACCAGCTGGACATCCTGGACACCTCGGGCAACCACCCCTTCCCTGCCATGCGTCGGCTATCCATCCTCACAGGTGGCTGGCCTGGGGCCTGAGTAGCTGGGGCTGGGGCTGGGGTTGCCTTTTGCTGACTTGAAAGTGGGACCCCAGTTTTATTCCACCTACCTGTGGGCACTGTCTTGGGACCAGGACCTGACCCACAAGCACAGAGGGGTTGATGGCTGCTTCCCCTCTGATCAGGAGACTCAGCAGGGCTCAGGGCCCCTGGGCCGTGGCTGTTCCTAGAGAGGTCTGGGGAGGACCTGGGGTGCAGAGGGGGGGCTTCATGCTGGCGGTAATGGCAGTAGCTGAGGAACTGATCCTATTTTTAGAGCCTAGTGTATATTTTTTCATTTCTGACAATTGCTCCTAACTCAAGAGAAAGGCATTTATCTCCACTGGATGAGTGGGGGAAACTGAGGCAGCAATCAAGAACTCACTCCATGCAGAAGTATGGCAAGGAGGTGGCAGCCAGATCTCTTTGTCCCCTCTCAGTTTCCCACCGCCTCTTAACCTACTATGAGTGCAAGGAAGGACAAGAGACCAAGAGGGGTCATGAGGGGCTTCCGGACATGAACCTGTGCTAGCTGCATTCCTGGGTCTTTGTTGCAGTGCCAACATTTCCTTGTCTGGAAAAGTGGCACCACATGGATCCTGTACCAGGCCTGTGGGAGCTCAGCTAATTCATGGTGTACAGTGTGCCTTGACTCTGACCTGTGTGGTGTTTCTGGTGTGCCCACTGTGTCTATGGCCCTCTCTTCAGCCAGTCCCTCCCATGCCCAGAATTGCTAGGGTGGCACACAGGTGACTCTTACTATTGTCAACATGTCCCCAAACTGGACACCTCTGTGCCAAGACTTCACACTTGCTCACGCTCCCCTCACACTGGCCAGCACACATAGTGCTGGGGCCTGGGTATCCTCGGGCATCCATATCTCCAGAGGGAGTATTGGTCTGGGTTCCTGTCTTGGCCCTGCTGCTTAGTAGCTTACACATGGGCTCGGAGTCCTGGCTGCCTTAGCTGCCTTTCCATCCATGAGTGTGGTGGGGGGTCAGATCCCCCAAGCTGAGGAACCTTCTGCTACTGACACAGAATGCTCAGGGGAGAGGGAAAGGCGGTGTGACAGGTGACCACACGTGTTTTCAGTCATATAAATAATAGCATATGAATTCTGCAGATGAGGCCAGAGCCCCCGCATCCCTGTCTCCCACTGCAGGCTCTGCTTCCCTAAGGTGCTGCCTAGGGCCTGTCATGGGCTCTCCCAGCCTCACGAGCACATTGACACTCAGATCGGTACCCTAGTGGTGACGGGAGCCTCTGTGTCTCTATGTTCTATGCATGGAGCATTCTGAGCACATCTGTCTGCTGTTGCTTTTTTCCATCACCAGCCCAACCTTGCTCTCCACTCTGGTGCCAGGCACAGGGATTCTGAAGCCACTCGTACTGCAGCCAGCCCTCTCAGCTGCTACTATGGGTCTGGTACATGGCATCTGGTCTCACATTTGGGGGCCAAGGTCAGCTTGAGCAGCCTCTGGTTCTGCTGCTGTCCATGCCACCATATAGCCAGCTTTCCTGAGAACCCACTGTGTGAGTCTGGAGCAGGGTGTATGCCAGCTCTGCTGCCCAGAACTAGCACACTGTGGTATGTGTTACAGAGACCTGGGGGAAGGGGCAGATTTCTGCTGGACTCTTGCAGACTTGGCATACCACTTGTAGGCACACCACTGAGCCTGTTTCCTCACCCGTGAGACAGAAACCCCATCAATTCACAACTTTGTTAAGAGCTTGAGCAAAAGTGAGGAAAGCTCGTCCAGCGTGGTCATGGCTGCTGCAGTCATGGCGATCTACAGGTTGGTGTGGAGGGGCCAGTGTACTACTCCCTATTGCTCCTCTTGACTATGCTGTCCCCTATTCTGGTTCTTCCTGGTGTGGGTAATGCAGGGCATGACCACATAACCCTACGGGGACTGAGGAAGCGGGCAGCACCAGCCACGTGCCAGCCAAAGGCACGATGGGGTTGTAGTCCTAGTCGAGCACCATTTGGGCTGACTGGTTGTACGTTCTGGGCCTCAGTGTGCACACCTGGAGCAAGGAGGAGGTGTGAGGGGCTTCCGGACAGCAGCTGTGGGGGTCCTGTCCTGTCCTGTCACCATCCACACAGCAACAAGGGAGGCAGGGGGTGCATTTGTGACCCCCCTCACCGATGCAGCCGGTGAGTGTTCCTTGCCACTGCATCCTGGCTGTGGGATCGAAGGCTGGAGATTCCTGGAGCAGGCAACAGGCTCCCGTGTGTAGAGAAATGCAGTTCCAGCAGTTTGCTAGTCCTCAGTCATTCTCTTCTGCCCCTCTTGGAAGCATGGTACAGGCAGCTGTGTTTAAGCCAGGCTTCTGTCAGCATGGCTGAGGTGTTAGCCTTTAAGCCTCAGCTTCCTGTCCTGGATGCGACGTGGCTGACAACAGCTCAAGAGCCCCAGGGGGTCTGAGTTCCCACCCAGACCCTGGGCAGGGGTGTTTGGGACTCATACCCACTCTCCCCACAGGTGACGTCTTCATCCTGGTGTTCAGCCTGGATAGCCGTGAGTCCTTTGATGAGGTCAAGCGGCTGCAGAAACAGATCCTGGAGGTCAAGTCCTGCCTGAAGAACAGGACCAAAGAGGCGGCGGAGCTGCCGATGGTGATCTGTGGCAACAAGAGCGACCATGGGGAGCTGTGCCGCCAGGTGCCCAGCACCGAGGCTGAGCTGCTCGTGTCAGGTGATGAGCACTGCGCCTACTTTGAGGTGTCCGCTAAGAAGAACACCAATGTGGATGAGATGTTCTACGTGCTCTTCAGCATGGCCAAGCTGCCACATGAGATGAGCCCTGCGCTGCACCGCAAAATCTCTGTGCAGTATGGAGACGCCTTCCATGCCCGGCCCTTGTGCATGCGGCGTGGCAAGGATGTGGACGCCTATGGCATGGTCTCGCCCTTTGCCCGGCGGCCCAGTGTCAACAGCGATCTCAAGTACATCAAAGCCAAGGTCCTGCGAGAGGGCCAGGCTCGTGAGAGGGACAAGTGCACTGTCCAGTGAGCAGGGCACATGGGGGTCACGGGGGCTTGGGCAGTGCCTTAGGGAGGTGGCTGAGGGTGCCTGCTGCCCACGAACCTCGCCAAGAGCCAACTCCGAACCCCTGGCACAGACAAGAGGACCTCTGGGGTATCAAGCTCTGAGCATTCTTCTTCATTGCCTGTCCTCTGAGCCTTCTGGTCCCCAGTGTTCCCCAGCCTCGTTTTCCCCAGAGGGACGTGTCTGAGCCCAGGACCATGGGGAGAACAGGAAGCAAGAGCAAGTCCTTGGGCAGAGGTCACCAGCGTTCTGTGGTGATACTGCCACGGGAGGTGCAACTGGGGACCCGTCCCGCCCTGCAGTGCTGGGCCTAGGCTCTGCTCCATCCATCCAGTGGCCTGAGGAAGCCTGTGGTCTTCCTGCTCCTTGTACCTGATCTTCCTGCAGCTCCCCAGCCTTCCCCAGGTTCTCCCCAACAGCAGTACCAAGTGTGTGTTTGCTGCTGTGCCTCCTTCCGAGGGCAGTGGCCCACCCTGGCCAGGTCCCTGTGGTACAGACCTAGTGTCTCAGACAGCAACTGCTCCCTTCCACCCATACAGCACCCCTGCTCCACCCAGCTGTCTGCCACAGACCGGGCTCCGCCCTGAGCCCACACTGCCCCTGTAGCTAGTGTAGAATAAGGCTCCGCAGGAGCCAGGCTGGCCCTGCAGCGTTCATCCTCATGCACTTACTGAGCACCTACTGGGTGCTGTGTCCAATAGTGGTGGCTGGGCTGTGTCCAGGGCAGGTGTGGGCACCATGCGCCTGGCCTGGAGGTTCTGTGGCTGTAGACCGTGTCAGCCCCAAGGCCCATGTCATCAGCTCTTGTCAGAGAACCTTAAAGACGCTAATCTTTAGGGTCATGTGAAGCCACAGCAACATCTCAGGTATTTCTGAAGCCCAGAGAGCTGAACCACCAGCCCAGAACCTCTGCGAGGGTATGAGGGCAGAGCAGGACAGCTCTGGGCTGGGACACTCACAGAAGTGCCCTCTCCTGGCTTCCTGTGTCCTGGCCCCTGCCCAGTGGTTGTAAGGGTCTTGTGACCCTGTGTACACACACAGACACAGCCAACTGCCTGGCCCAGCTGGCCCCCATGCCCAGGCTCTGCCTGCCACTCAGTGCTCTAGCTCCCAAGGCCCCACTTCTGTCCGCACCTGCTCCACTCCCTACGTGGACCCTTGGAGGAGACCAGGGACTATATCCAGACAGGTAGTGCCCCCACTCCCCTCCCAGTGCTCTGACTTCTGTATACATCCATTAAAGTGGGTTTGTTATGCATCGTGAGCCTGTCATTGGCTGTCCCATGAGGTGGGCTGCTTCTCTCTTCCCCTTGGGGTCCTCTCCCTGGCAAGCGCGGTGCTGAGTTGTTTCCACCTGTAGGTCTTCACAGTGTGGGCTTGTGTGACGCCCAGTCTGCCTTTTAGTTCCTCTGGAGGTGTGAAAAGCAGATGTCCTCCTCCATGTTCCTGGGTCTGAGTCCAGGACTTGTGGCATCTGGAGTCATTTTTGATTGACAAGACCATTCGGGAAGCCAGATCCCAGCTCCTCAGGAGGCTGAGGAGAGAAGATTGGAAGTTCAAAGCCAGCCCAGTAATCCTAGCCAGCCACTGTGTGATGGAACGTATCAGGCTGGCAGGGTAGGGTGGGGTGTGCGGCCCGTGCTTAGTGAGCAGCTCCTGCTGCTCAGTAAACCCCTGACAGTGTTCTCCAGCTGTCTGAGCCTCACCCAGACACCACTGCAGTGACTCTGTGAAGAGGGGGCGGAGGGAAAGCATGCTGAGCTCCATGGTGTCTCACAGGCCCGGGGCTCCTCCCAGAAGAGAAAGTGTGTCCTGGGCAGGCTCCCTGAGAAACCTGCTCCCCAAGGCATTCTGTTCCCTGAGCAGGCTTGAAGATCAGGTGGACAGATTGGGGACCTGGAGAGTGGGGTCTGGCCGGGTGGGTGGGTGCTAGCAAGCCAGGGCCCGCCCTGCCTGTGGGGTTCCTCACTGGACTGGGGAGGTGGAGCAGTACCTTGCATCTACCCGCTGGGTCCTCGTGTCCTTGGGTTCTCGGCCCATCTTGGCCATGGAATATTGGTAGGGACACAAAGCCCTGAGCCTTTTGTAAACGTGGTGTGGTGTCCCTTCCTGGCTGGCCAGTGTGACCACCCTCCCTCCATGTGGAGGGTGGCAGATAAGGTGGGTGTGGCAGCCGTTCATGAGGTCTCCACAGGGAGTTAATACTCTTGGGCACTGCACCCTCTCCATCGTCTTTCTGATGCCACTCCCACTCTCCTTGGCTATCAGCCTGGCATGGGTAGTTTGGGTAGGCCTTCCCCAGGCTCTCCCCAACAGCAGCACCAAGTGTGTGTTTGCTGCTGTGTCTCCTTCCAAGGGCAGTGGCCTGACCTGGCCAGGTCCCTGTGGTACAGACCTAGTGTCTGTACACAGCATGTGTGTGATGCAGCTTTACAAGCTCCAGGACCAGGGTGGAGGGAGCTGGGGGCCACAGGGGACAGTGGGCTGCAAGCTGGATGCAAGCAGATGTGGGCTCTTCATATGCGCTCTGTCCTAGTTCCCTGAGCCTGTCAAGAGAGAAGGAAGCTTCTGTCCATGTCCCACCTAGTGGATGGTCGAGCCACCACGCTGCTTGGAGGGGGCAACGTTTGCTGAGGCCCTGGACCCCAAACTCAGACTGGGGCCCTTTCTTGCATCCCCTTGGGGACCTCTGGGCAGAGCTGCATGAACAGAAGAGAACCTCTTTGTAGATAGGAGGCTCCAAAGCTCAGAGAGACTGAGTCTCTGGCTGGAAGTTGCCTAGCAGAAAGTAGGTGAACTGGGCTAGGGTCCTTGTCTGATCTCAAAGCGTGTTTGTGCCTGGGGCTTTTGGGGCTCACTGGGGAGAGGTGCAGGTTGGGGTTGTCATGGCTCACTGAGCTTCTGGCCTCCTCATCTTCAGGCTCCTTTGTCTCTGGAGCTGCTGTACATCACCCATTGGGTCCTCAAACTCCCGTGCAGGGACCCCAGTGTGCAGCTGAATGTGAGGAGCCGTTCTCTGTGGCTGCAAAGTAGCTAGGTCATCTGGTCCACTGTCCTCACGTACCAATCTGACCACTTGCCTGGCTGGGTCCAGTGTGAACTTGAGCCTCGGGTGCAGCTGCAAGCAGCCGCAGTGCCTGTTTGCTGTGGTTTCTTTGCCTGGCCTGGGCTTTTCTCTCCCTGCATTCTGAATGAAACTCAGCTTCCCAGAGTGTTCTCAGCTGTGCTGGAAGACAGAGCCAGCACAAGTGTGGAGCAGCAGGAGCAGCCTGACCTGAAGACTCTCGGCCGATGCAGTGACTGAGTCCAGTCCTCATCCAACTGACACTCCCTCCTCCCTGAGGTGTGCTCAGCTACACAGAGCTGGGAAGCTGGGGAGAGCAGGGTGGTCACTGGCTTTCCACTGGCCTTTGCCCCTCTGCTACTTCTAGTTTTTCCTTTTGATTCTACAGTGGGGTGGGGATACAAGGGAAAAGACCAATGGGACACGAAGGTGGCACTATGATACGGCCTCTCCCAGGCCATGGCAGAGTTTTGTGATGGGGTGAAGCCTCAGTGACTCTTAGCTGTCGACTAAGAGCCTAGCTGCCTCCTCAGGGACCTCTCCTTCCACAGCCCTGCGCCCTGCTGTCCCTTTGCGTTCTCTGCCCTGGGAGCCTGCCTCGGCCAGGACAAGTGCAGCCTGTGGTGAAGTCCTCTCAGGGTCCCCACCTCTGTGGTCCCCATCACTCCAGTTTGAGCCTCTCAGGGCCTGGCCTGGGCTCTCGTGGGTTGGACTTGTGAGGTGTGGGGTCAGAGTAGCCCGGGTGCTGTGTGGTGCTGGCCTGCGGGGTGCTGAGCGGGCAGGCATCTCATGGGACTTGTGAGGTGTGGGGTCAGAGTAGCCCGGGGTGCTGTGTGGTGCTGGCCTGCGGGGTGCTGAGCGGGCAGGCATCTCATGGGTCTCCGGACTCGGGTCAGGATGGTTGAGGTTTCTGTTGCCTCAGTGTCTTCCACTTGATGGATGCTGTGGTTGGAGACTCGAGAAGGAAGATACTAAGAGGAGGAAGGGACTCTGCAGCGGGGAACGTTCACTTGCCTTAGGAGGTGGGAGCCGTGGAAGCCTCTGACTGCCTTCTGGGCTGCTGGTTTCCTGCAGTGTGGCTGCTGAGGACAGCAGCCAGTCTCCTGAGAGCACGTGCTCAGCTTTCAGTGTTTTCATGAAAAATTACTCTGGAAGCAGAAAGCTGGGATCTGTGCTATCCACAATGAGACAAGCAGAGCTCAGGAGCTAGAGTGGGGCTTGGGGACAGCTGGAGGAAAGGGGCTCATGGGGCACCCCGTATTTTCTCTACAAACTCTTTCTGTGTTGAGGACTTCGGGAAATAGGTCCTGGATCTGGGTGGGAGGTGAGAAGTAATTGATGACGTGGGAGGAAGCTTCGCAGAGGTGAGGGGTGGACAGTCTGAACTGCCTGTGGGACTCTGCAGAGTTTACCAGGAAGCACTTCCTGGAGGTGGGGAATAGCATTTTTCTGCTTAATAGAAATGTAATTATGCTTAATATAAACGCTCGGCTCAGCACCAAGTGTATCATCAGCTTTCAATACAGATGAGCCATTATGAAATTATTAATTTTCATACACCTATAGTGGACTCCCCCAAGTCTTCTTGAGTCTTTGGGTGCATAGCATTGCTAGAGGCCCTGTGTACCACCAGAAATCAAGTAGGGATCTACAGGAGCCCTGTGGGACAGTGCTGTCTCCAGAAAGCCACACATAGCTAAGGTGGCTAGCCTAGTCCTGGCTCAAGCAGTATGTGTCTGGGGCATCAGGGTCCCCTTGTCTGTGGCCCTGCCTAGAGCTCCTCTGCCCAATTTCCTTCTGACTACAGCACACAGTAGGGTTCTCAGAGCCACAGATGAACGTGGGCCAAAATGGACCCACCATTCTTTCATCCACTCCCTGATTCTTTTTTTTTAAAAAAGGGTCTCTGTTTGCAGTTCAAGCTAGTCATGTGCTCACTATGTAGCCCAGGCCAGCCTCAAACTCAGCAATCCTCCTGCCTCTGCCTCCCGAGTGCTGGGATGACAGGTGTGAGCCACCACACCCAGCACTGTGGTATGTGGTACTGATTGCTGGTGGGCGTGAGTCATGGGATCGAACTAGGGATCGAACTAGGGACCTTGTGCTTACAGGCAGG
>PVIR01005489.1:59018-71955 GCA_004026965.1 Petromus typicus
GGGGAATCGAACCCGGGTCCTTGCGCTTGCAAGACAGGTGCCGGAACCACTGAGCTAACTCCCCGGCCCCTGCACCAACATTTTTGCCCCAGAAAATGAAATTATTTCACCCAAGGACTTTGGGCCACTGGGGATGGTCCCAAGCTACATGTAATCCTTGATTGTTAAGAATTTCCTGGCCTTCCAATCCCCCCTCTCCTCCAAAATGTGATCTTTAGGTCACCTAAGGTTCCACACATACCTACACACATGCACACATGAATGCACGGACACCTCCATGTATACATATACATACATATGAATGTTTCATAAATGCACCTGTAAGCATATACCATGTACATACAGCACATGCATAGTGTGCACTCAGGATACACGTTTGCCCCACAATGCCTATACACAGATGCCAACACACACATGTGCAGGCACATATATGGCCACCCAAACACTTGCACACATGCATTCAGCAGGCAAATGGCTCTGCCAAGAACAAGTGTGGAGGAGGAAGGAGCCACATCATTCTCCCCCGTGTGCAGTGGCTTTTTTCCCTTAGCACAAACCTTTGTTTTGCTTCTTTTGTTATTTTTATAGATCATAAAGACCTGGCCTGGAACTAAGTCCCCGGCACTCTCAGATAGGAGATGCAATTTCTAGCAGTGAGCCTGCCACAAAATTGCATACCAGAGCCTTGTGGGGTTCCTTTAATCTGCAGCACCCGGAGTCCCCTGTGTGGAAACAGCCTCTGGCCCCTTCCTCAGGGCTCTGCCAGTTGTTCCCTGGAGAGAGCCATCCAGCTCATTCACACTCTTAGGGTCCATTTGTCCCCCTGTCACAAGAAGAGCTATGGCTGGAGCTCAGAGAGCTTCCCTGAGGGCCAGTGCTGTCACCAGTTGTTGTGTCCTCCGAGGGCCTCGTTCTAGGGCTCACAGCTCACCTCATGGCTTCCTCAAGGTCCAAGAGCTAGAGCTACCTGTGCTGCCTTCCCTGGAGAGTCTTGTGCCTCCAGCCACTTCCAGGAGGGAAGAGGCTGTCTCGGGTCCTGCCCCGTGCCACCCCCACTTGGAAGGATGTGGCGTTACTGCTTCTGAACAGTGTCTCTGCTTCTCAGCCTCTGGACCTCCAGAGCCATTAGCTGCCCCTTTCTGAGCCACTGAAGCTGGAGGAGTCTGTGGGATGAAGAAGATCGGCAAGCTCCTCATGACCAGGGCCTGGGATGAGCCCCTTCTCTTCTGGAAGCCCCAGAATCCCTGTCGGTACAAAGAGGAGGGCACAGGTGTTATCAGCATGAGATGCACCTTGGAACCTGGACAGAGCTTTTGTGACTACCTGGCCTAGGCACCTCTCTCAGAGCTGTTGTTGGTAGGACAGGGGTGAGCCCTAGACGTGACATTTCTAACTTCACCTGGCTGACCACAATGGGGTGCTGGGCTAAGCACCGTGGATCTGGTGGGCACCACAGCTCATCCTGGTGCCCGGCCAGTATGAGGACCATGCTTCCTGTTCCTGGGTGGGGAGAGTTCTGGGATGCCTGAGTCATGGCTGCTGCAGAACAGACTTGACAAGCTCTGGGGTGAAGACCTCAGCTCAGGGCTGATCTCTTCTGACTGGCACCTGGCACATGTTTTAATTAGAGACTCAACCCCACACATCAGTCATCGGAGGCCTCCCCCACAGAGCTGCTCCCACGAGTGTGGGGCATCTCCATCATCCAGGTGCAACTGCCACGTGGCCTGGGGCCCGGGAAGCTGGAGCCCGAAGGAGTCATAGGAATGTCTCCTGAAAGCTAGTGGCCTGCCGCCCAGAGTCCCCAGGTTTCCATGGCAACCCACCTCTCCCTATGGCTGACAAAGCAAGTCACTGGAGAGGTTTTGGGCATGGGATTCCAGCCCTGTGTTCCTGGGGCAGGGCATTCTTTTGGAGAGAACCCTTGTCCTCTGCCACCCATGGGTGGGGAGCAGTCGGGATGGGGACAGGCACTCCTCGTGATCCCTTGCAGTGTTGGGTGGAGCCAAGTACCCTGTGGTTGGGTATCAGTGTGCAAATCACTTGAGGGCCTGTGCCTCAATTTCCCTGCCTGTGACATCAGGGTCCTGATACCATCCTCCTACAGAGTCTCCCAAGGGGAGACTTCATCATTCTGTCTGATGTGCAGATGCTGTTTCCTCCACTCTTGGCAGCCATGGTCTAGATGGTTATCACTTCCATTGTGTGGGCTCCAAGGCCCAGCCAGGGTGGGCTCTCATCACCCCAGCATCCAGGACACCTAGTCTGCATCAAGTGTGGTGGTTCTAAGTCTTGCACAACAGCAGGCTGGAAGTTCAAGGTTGCCTGGCCCATTTGATCCAAGTTCTACATCCCCAGGAGCTCCTGAAGTTGGTGTGGAGTCAGAGTAGGGAGTGAGTGACACTAGTCCTGCTTTGCTCCTTCGTCTGACACTTCTGTACTGAAGCTCACTGCTGTGAGTCTAATGATGCTGAGGCTAAGGGGCTTTATGGAGATTCCTCACACACAAGCGTGGTCACAAAAGGGTGGTTGAGGAAGGCTACCAATTCCCAGTGAGATAGCAGTCCCATAGCAGATGATGGGAAATGTTGTCCGGGCAGGAAGACCCTGTGCTACAGCTAGAAACCAGGACGGGCCAGGAGGGGCTGTGCCAGGAGGGGCTGTGCCAGCATGCTGTCATCTAGGGTGCGCAGCAGTGAAAGGATCAGATGTGCAATTTAAAAAGAATTTCCCAGTGCTGCTGGAAAGCAGTCTGTCAGCCACACAGTGCTGCCAGATGAACAGTGAGGCCATATCCCAGAGTCAGGGGCTCTGCGCTGCCTCATCATTCTGGGGCCAGCCTTTCCCTCAGGTGTCTGTACAAGGCTGGCTCACAGGTCCCCTTTTGCTTTCCATCTCATTCTTAACTTCAGACTTTCGTGACACTGAGGTGACATATCACCCTGAGGCATCTCCATTCCCTGGGACTGGGCTGATTTTTGAGAGCCCCACAAGGTCCTGGGCAACTCAAAATGGTGGAAGAGGCAGCGGGCTTAGTTGTTCCTTCTGTTGTCCTAAAACACAGCATCTTGAAACAATAGATCTTAGCCTCCTTTCCTAGGCCTCAGTTTCCCCAGGTGTAAAGCAAGGAGCCAGACCTCATTATCTGTCCTAGCTTGGCCACTCCAAGAAGCTTTGTTTTTCCACAGCACCAGCTGCCTTCCCTTCTCAGACTCCCAGGCAAGTGCTCCAGGACCCCCCTTTCCTTTCGTGGGAGCTTGGCCTGGGCAGAACCACAGTTGGTGGTTTACCCTCAGCACTTGCTGAGACCCGGGTCTTCCCCTGTGACGTACAGGAATGGCAGCAGCCACTGGCTTCCTTTCTCCGTGTATCATTTTTTGCAGGTTTTTGTTTTGTTTTGGTTTTGAGACAAGTTCTTGCTTTTTTGTAGTACAGGCTGGCCCTGAGCTCACTATGTAGCCCAGGCGAGCCTCAGACTCACAGCAGTCCTCCTGCCTCTGCCTCCCAAGTGCTGGGATTATAGGTGTGAGCCATTATGCCCGGCATTGTGGTGTGTGGTACCATTGTTGGAACTCAAGACCTTGCACTTGCCAGGCAGACGCTGGAACCACTGAGATAAACCCCCAGCCCTTCTGCAGGTTTTTAAGGGGGCCCATGGGTAAAGTAGGGCACAGTGGGAAGCCAGGGTCAGGGAGCCTGTGTGAACTTGCTCCTCTCCAGGGGCTCCCTGGAGACTATCTCCCCGGGGCAGTTCAAAACACACTGGCTCCTCCTTGTCTAAATAATGGCAGTTGATCATTTAGCAGAGATTTATCATCTGCTGTCCCAATGGGTGTTGAACTTGGCTGTGCCTTTGTTTCCCCATATGTGGGCCTAAGTGGCACCATGGTGATTTCTGGTGGAAGCTCCAGAAGCATTGCAAGTGTCCCTGGGCTAGGGCCATGGGAACATGACAGCACTGAAGGACTGTAGCCCAGGCCCTGGAGAGAGACACTCAGCACCTTGGCCTGGCCACATGGATGAGACCTGTGGCAGCTGGTTTCTCATTGCTGATGTGTAACCCAAGCCATAAAGAAATGGTTATTGGGCCAGGGATTTAGCTCAATGATTCTGGCGTCTGCCTTGCAAGTGTATGGTTCCAAGTTCGATCCCCAGTAACCACATATAACAACCTGGCCCACCAGCAATCAGCACTACACACTACAGTGCCAGGCATGGTGGCTCATGCCTGTAATCCCAGCACTCAGAAGGCAGAGGCGGGAGGATTGCTGAGTTCAAGGCTCGCCTGGGTGAGTTCAGGATCAGCCTGAACTACAAAATGAGACCCTGTCTTTAAAAAAAATGGTTATTTATCCAAGGAGCAGGTGGGGGAATGCTTGTCCTGCAGCACATGCCGGGGAAGACAGACTGACACAGATTTCTTCTAGCTCTGATGTGCCTGCATCTGGCTCTAGAAGGTGTTGGCATTCTTTAGAGTGTAAGAGCTCCTGCTTGGAATTTCTTTTCTTTTCTTTTTTATTTTCTTTTATTTTTTTGACAGGCTCTGGATCAGCAGAGGGCAGTCCTCTAGAGGGACCCACATCTGAAAGCAGAGCGCACATGCTCAGCGCACACCCTCGGGTCACTGTGCACAACGGGCGGTGCTCTGAGTGCCTCAGCGCCTTGACCTTGACCAGCACAGTGGCAGCTCAGCAGGGCTTTGTGATCAAGTTACACAAACAAGTGTGGGGAGGAGGCCACTCCCTCTGCGGCTGTTGCTCCCCACCTCGGCCCCACCCTGAGGTCCCCACATATGGCAGAGCCTTGGGGAGCCCTGAAGGCAAGCCCTGCTCTGCTGGGTGTCTTCTCAGGGAAGCCCTCATGGCTAGGTCTCTTCCAGTGCTGACCCTGAGCACTGGAAGGCTTAGCTCTGTTGGCGTAGGAGATGCCCAGCCCACCCAGGCATCAGTCACTGTCTCCCTTCCTGCCTGAGTGCCCACCACCACTGTAGGGAGCTGGGGAGAAGGTTGGGGTGATGTGTGCCTGGTCTGGATGGCACAGGAGACCTGCAGAGTGATGCTGCCACCCTGTTCCATGTCTCTGTGTTGTAGCTGTGGGGGCAGAGTGCCTGCCTGGAGCTGCCAGTCAGCCAGGGGAGCTCCCCCCACGCTGCCTGCACTGTCACTCAGCACCCAGGGAGCAGGGCTGGGGCCTGAGGGACTGAGGCGTGTCATCTTGGAGAGTGAGGTGAGTGGCGCACATGTCCCTGAACACATTCCTCTGGGTGCAGTGGGTGATGGCTCCTGGGCTGGTATTCTTGGAGCTCTGGGTCAGATGTTGTAGGACCAGGAGCCTTGTGGTCCCCACATGGGTGAGGCAGCTCGGCCGGGGTCAGCCAGGCCCTTCGGAGCATGCGTCCTGTGAATGTGTCCAGCACCAGGGCTCAGAGCCCATTGTCTTTTCTAGCCCTGTACCTCCATTCCTTCTCTTACGCCAACAGAGCTATTCGCAGAGCCTGTGGCGGCATGGTTCTGGGCTCGAGCTGCTGAGCCCACCCAGTAACTGAGGGGACCGAGGCCTGGGTACCGGGCCACCTGCCCAAGGTCTCACAGGGAGGCAGTGATGGAGGAAGGCGCAGTGCTCCCTGCTCCACCATGCCGTCAGCTGTGGGTGGGACGCGGCACATTCTCAGCCCATGCTGCCTACCCTGTGCCTCAGCCTCCTCTGGGGGACGTGCTTGTGTGAAGGCCACAGGCGAGGCCAGGACTTCTGCTCCACCTGGGGATGCAGCCCAGCCCCCTGCAGCTTCCTGCTAGGATGAGCGGACATAGGATGGTTCATGTGGCAGACTGAGGTCAGCAGCCTGCTCCAGGCCCCCCCCCTTAGCTTTACCCTCCCTGTGCCACTTGTCCCTGTGGCCATGAGGGGACACATGAGGGGCCATGAGGGGACACCCCTCACCTGAGGGGTGAGGACCAAAGGTGTTTCCAGTGGTCCCTGCACAGCTCCTCTCAGGTGCCATGGCTCTCCATAAGGACGGGCCAGGAGAAGAAATGGTAGAAGTATCGGGCAATCCTGCAGAGCAAAAGCCACTGTGTGGGTCAAGGGAGGCTTACAGTGGGGCTCCTGGCTTCAGTGGCTTCTGCCTCCCGACACTGAGGACAGGCTCCTACCAGACACCCCCCAGTCTGGCATAGTGACACACATACCTATAATCTCACCACTCTGGGAGGCTGAGGCAGGAGGATTGAAAGTCTGAGTCTAGCCTGAGAATTTAAAGACTTAGCAAGATCTTGTCTCAAAGTAAAAAATAAGAATGCGCTGGGGATGGAGTTCAGTATGAATACCTTGGGTTTAGTTTCCAGTACCAGAAAAACAAAAGCCCACTTTATGAACCCCAGGCAAGAAAGCCAAAGACTGTCAGCCTCCCTTGACCCACACAGCTCACCCTGGAGAATGGGACCAGCCCAGGGGACTGGCTTCTTAATGCCTGGTGAGAGGTTAGGTGGTGGTGATTGGAGGGAGGAGCCTTGCGCTTGGAGTTGGAGCTCTGGGGCCCGAATCCCCGCTGCCCCTCCCTCTCACGGTGACCGCAGGGCTCTGGCTGGTGCTTGTGCATGCCAACTCTGTCTGCCCTGGGGAGCTGTCCTTAGGATGCTGCAGCAGGATGATGGTCCACGGACATCACCTCTCAGCTTCACCGCCAGCTCCTTTGTTTTAAGGACAGGCTGCTCCAGGACTGAATGAGAAGGCAGGGATGTGCCCTCCAGAAAGCCCATCTCCGGACATGGGCACCGGCCAGCCCAGGAGCTACGATAGGACTGAGCATACCGGCATGGGCCCTGCAGTGCCGTGGTACTCAGCTGATGGACTGGCAGTCAGGAGTGGGGTAGAGATGGGCGGAGAGGGAGGAGGACGTGAGTTGCTGCTCAATGTCATGGACAGACAGGCCAGCAAATGGCCATGGAGGTAGCTTCAGGGCCGACTGGTGAGTGAATGAAAGGGCGTAAGATGGAGAGGAGGAGGTGTGAGCCAGCAGACTGGCTGGTGTGTATGTGGGCGGACGGAGAGACGGATAGGTGAATGGATGGACCAACAGCAGTCAAACAGAAAGACGGGGAGTTCTTCGGGCCAGGAGACAGCTGGGTGGAGTTGGAGGATGAACTAAGGGTGGACAGAGAGGAGGTAGGTGGAGATCAGGCTGTGGTTGGAGACAGATGCTCTTCCCCTTAGGCTGAAGCTTAAGGGCTGGCAGGGCAGCTTTGGCCCTTCTCAGATGTCCACGAGGACAGGAGAAGATAGAAGCGGCCTGCTCCCTCTGGGGCTATTGTGGAGGCATCTTGAGTAGTCACTGACTGTGCCCAAGTGTCCATATTGGGGACAGGACATGGGATGAGCTCACCTCTGGGGTCAGCATTCCACCCACCCCAGCACGAGGGCGGGGTTACAGAGTCGGGAGGTGAGACCCACAGAGGGGACCTATGCCGGAGAGGTCTCAGCTGAGGATAGAAAGGGTGTGTCCCTGGGACGCTCTGGATCTGGACCAGAAGAACAAGACATCCTGTCCTCCAGGGCTCCCGGAGAGAGGGACCTGCTGAAAGGACTGGCCAGAGCCCACACAGCCACCAGGGCCTGCCAGAGTGGTAACCTTACCAGGGCAGCAGGACCAAGCAGCACTGCTTCGCCTTCCACCCAGCCCGGTGGCTGCCTCTGGGGAGCTGCAAGCAGCTGCGGGGACAAGGACCGGAGGCGGGGTGGGGACAGGAAGTTGGGCGTTTTCCCAGGCTGGAGGCCACTGAGGAGCTGCTCCCAGTGCCCTCAGGGCGAGGCTGTGTCCGGGCGTGGTTCCCAGACCCCACCGGCCCCAATGCAGCGCACATGGAAGGGGCTGCACAGAACAGAGGGAGGCACACAGATGCGAGGCCGCCCCACCTACTGGAGCTCCTGGCTTCAGTGGCTTCTGCCTCCCGACACTGAGGACAGGCTCCTACCAGACACCCCCCAGTCTGTCCAGCACTCATGGCCAAGACAGAAAGTGGCTCAGGACTGCAAATGCAGCAGGTACCTGTCTCTGTTCTGTGGCAGGACTTGGGCTGGAAATGCAGAGGGGAGAGAAAAGAGGGCTCCTGGGGGGGCCACTAGGGCTTAGGGCTCTGTCTCATCGACCTGTGTGTCAGCCAGCTCTGCAGGGCTCTGACCTGAGAAAAGCGGCTGTGAGCTGGCATTTGGCTCAGGTTCAGAGGCCTCAGTCTGAGGCCCAGTCGCTGGCTCCACAGTACAGACATCCAGGGGAGCAAGGGGGAATGTGGTTGTCCAGGAAAGAAGACTCAGCCAGAACCCTGGTGGCAGACTCCAATTCCCCAATAGTCCCACAGTTAAAAGATTAATAAGCCACAAGCAACAAAGTCAGAACCTTGAGGAAAAAGGCTGAGCCCAGGCTCAACTCTTGCTACTCTGAGCAGTGACAGCCAAAGGCCAGACACTGCAGCAGAAGAAGCAGGAGTGGAAGAACCCATAACCCGAGCCCGTCTGCACCTTTATTCGGTACCAAGCCTTCAACCAATAATCCTAGCATTGAACTCACTATGTAGCCCAGGCTGGCCTTGAATTTGTGGTGATGCTCATGAGTGCTGAAATTACAGGTGTGCACCACCATTCCCCGCTGTTTGCAGCACTTTCTGTGAGAAGCACGATGCCGAGTTCTCGTCCACCTTCTTCTCTGGGTCTGGAACCATGGGATTCCGGCTCTTCCTCAAAATTAAAGTGACCATAAAAGGTCACTGTTTTGAATCAGTTCAGGACATGGAGGCAGCAAGGTCAGTGCAGCTAAAGGACTCCAGCAGTCCTCAGGAAAGAGGATGCCAGACCCTTGCTACAAAAAGTGGCACAGACGAGGGGGTGAGTCTGTGCAGAGTGGGAGTGGGAGGATCTTGAGGGGATTACTGTCAGTGTGTCTTTTACTGTAACATGTTGGAAAAATTTTAGGCACTCATTGTGTTTTGTGGTCTCAGCTCCTACATGAGCCTCAGGGACACTTCACGTTTGAACCTGGATGCTCAGGGGATGGGTTCCTCTGCTGCTGTGGTCAACACCCACCAGCATGGAAGCTTCCGGCAGCATGTTCTTGGCATTCCACACTGTTCTCGTGGCGCTGGTGACGCCAACCCCCTTTTCCAGAGAAGAAGATGTTCTGCACCTGCAAGTAGCCTTTTTACTTTGGCCTGCATGATCCTGTCTCTTCCTTTTCCCAGAGTCCTTGGTAATTCCATAGGGCCCCCTCCACCAGGATCTGATGATAGCGCCCCGCCTCCAGAGTCTTGACATCACCACACCTGTGCATCCCACTGGCCACATAAAGTAACTGCAGCCCTCTGGGGCCGAGTGTGGGTCTCCGAGAAAGGTTACTGTGCAGCTCCACCTCAGTCTCAGTCTCAGCCTCTGCTGCCATGGCACAGTTCTTTGACCTCCAGCAAGGACCCAGCTTCTCTGGGCCTCAGTTCCTTGTTTGTATGATGAGGATGGTGCGAGGTGCAGGGCCTGTGCCTACTACTGCTGTGCACCAGCGAGTACAGGGCCAAGAGCCTCAGTGTAAACAACTGCGTGGGTTAGCTTTCCAGAGAAGTCCGGGTCACACAGCTGGAAGAGGAGCTGAAGGCGGGTTCACACCCAAACACCCCCCCCCCCCCGCTTCTCAAGCCTTTATTTTCCACGATGCTCTCAGCCTCTCCAGGCTGGTTGGGGCCAAGCAGAGGACCAGAGACAGGAAGTGACTCTCTAGAGGTCACAGGGCAAGAAAGCAGCTGAGTGCAGACCAGGTCTTCCACAGCCAAGGAGTCTGCTGTCACAGGGACAGACTGTGCTCAAGAAGCATATGCTGTAGGGAGGTATGGACTTACTGAGGGGCTCTCCCCAGAGGTCTCGGAGTGGCTCCACGCCAATCTGGGGTTTACCCCGCGTTCATGGCCATAGAGAGATTCAGGGGGCTCACTGAGGGTTCCTGTTTGGAACCTCCAGTTTCAGATTTGCTTTACCCCACCCTGCCCTCAGCCATGCTTCTTTCCCCTGCGGCCAGGTCCTGCCCAGCTTAGAGGCAAGAGGGGGTCCACTGGGAGTGCCTGAGGTTCTAGCAGAGTAGTGACCTGCTGCTACCATCTAGTGGCCATGAGGAGTCATGCCATTCCTCTCAGGATCCTGGGCCCCAGAGATGCCGAGACAGTAACACAGGAAGTCCTATCTTCGCATTACACTACAAAACTGAGCTGAAAGTGGCAAAGTGACCATTACATTTTTAGTGAGGAAACTACACCCTAGAAAGGACAGAAACCCACTTAGCTGGACCCAGGTGAATAGAGAGGCCAGTGGGGTGGCAGAAGGAGTAGGCTCAGGCCCTCTGGGTCCAGAGCACCCTGTGGAAGCCACTGCCTCAGAAATGGGTCTGTTTGGCCAAAGCTGGGTCAACAGGAGGGTAGGCCTGGTAGAAGCCGGATGATGGGCCTAGTATAAGGAGGGGAGGATGGAGGCTACAGGGGCACAGACTGTCTTGGCCATAGCAACCAAATCTCTTAGGCCATTGCGTCCTTTCCCAGACCCTTTTCTTAGGGAAAAGAGTCTTCTCTGGCCCCTCCTTGCCCCACATTGGCTTCTTGTCCCTCTGTGGCACTGCAGTGGGTTCAGTGGGTGCAACATCCTTGGGAGGTGGCTAACCACTGCTGAGGCTGGCATCAGGGCTCATGTGATGCTGCTGAACCCACCAGCTTCACACACTGGTGTTGGACATTGCCAATGATGCGCCTGGTCTGTGCCCAGACTCATCACAGCAACTCCTCTGCCTCCAGTCCACAGGAGCTGCAGCTGTCCTTAGCAGACTCTGAGGCATGAACATTCAGGTCACCATTGCACTGCACTCTGCTCCCTCTGCCTGAGAGCCCTTTCTCCCGTCTGGTGGTCACTGCACCCTTGGCCTCCCAGCCTCCTCCTGGAAGGGGCTGTCCACACAGTAGATTCTCTTGTAGGACATGATCTAGGTACTTCTTAGAGCTTGGAGTCAGTTCCCACTAACGCACACACATGTGCATGTGCACATGCACATACACACACACATACACACACACAAACACACACACACAAAGAGCCACACTCATTGAATGAGGACCATGACTGCTTATGACTAGATCAGTCTGCATCATCACTATAATGAGGCACCCAAAACTGGGTGATTTGTTGAGAAAAGAGGCTGATTCTGGCCCATGGCTCTGAGGGTCAAGGTTGGAGGTCAGATCTGTGGTGATCTCCCTACTGGTGAGTCCTGAAGTGACACAGGCATCACATAGGAGAAGGCAGGAGGCTGAACTGGCCTGGTTACTCTCCCTCTAACAACCCACAGGATGTAATAAAAGGGCTTCACCTGGTGACAATATGTGACCCCACCACCGCCCAGAGACCCCTCCTGTGATGTCCAGCCCTAATCCATAACCCTTCCCCCTAACCCTAATCCTAACCCCAATAACCTCTCTGGGTCACCACTCAGCCTTCAATACAAATCCCAACCCTGGGCCTGACCATAACCCTAGTCTTAATCCATTATCTCCCAGAGCCCCTGTCTGATGACCTCCAGGCCTAACCCCAACCCCAACATTAAACCTGATAACCTCTCACAGACCATGCAAGGTGACCTACAACACTAACCCCAGCCCACGCGCTCATCTGGTGAGGATACCTGAACCCAAGCACCTACCAAGGCACCTGCCCGCAGTATCTGTCCTTAACGCTTACCCTTCACCTCTTATCTAACCTCTGTGCACTTCCTGGCCTCCTGCATGCCATGTGGTCAGAGTCCTGGTCCTCAGGATAGTGCCCAGAATGGAGACAGGACATTGGTGTCCAACTGAGGCAGAGGAGGGGCAGGCCAGGGGCCAGTTGTGGGGCAAAAAATGACTGCTTCCTTCTCCCCAACTCCCATGATGACCTGGGTCACAGAGAAGCAAGTCAATCTCACTGCTCTGCCAGTTGGCTCTCAGAGACCCCATGCCCCACCTGCTGTCCTGGAGGCGGCTGTCTTGGTAACCCCTCTCTTCTTGATGGTGGGCACTAGCCGAGTCCACAAAATCAGGAGCAGCAGGAGGTGAGTACTATGGGTGAGGCTGCTGCATGGAGTGGGAGGGCGATGAGGCAGGAGTCCCAAGGTTCCTTGTGGAGTGGAAAGGAGAGTTCTGGGTCCTGCCTTCCCAGACCTCTCTGACACCCTCCCTGCTTTCTGGGCCCCTCTGTCTCCCCAGTGTCTTCCAGTTTTTCCCTGTCTCTCTATTTTTTTCCTCTGTATTTCCCTGCTCTCTCTCTGTTTCTCTGCCTTTCTTGCTCTTTTCCTCCCTCACCCTGGCTGTCATTAAAGAATCCCACAGTCCCAGCAGAGAAGCTGTGTGACTCAGGCCTGCAGCACCTGCCACCTGCTGGGGCCATGGGGACAGTCGCCAAGGTGCCCAAAGCAAGACATGGTAACTGGCCACCCTAGGCCCACTGAACTCCGGCAAGTCCCGCCCAGGATTTGGTCTCAAGCGTGAGCTGTCTCCATCCTGCCTGGACTGTGAGGAGGAGCCCAGGATGAGGACAGGGCTGGAGGGCTCCACACCAGCAGGATGCGCCCCCTCTCCTTGCTGGTGACCTCAAGCTGCCCCGGCTTCTGGTCC
This sequence comes from Petromus typicus, assembly GCA_004026965.1. Lineage (NCBI taxonomy): Eukaryota > Metazoa > Chordata > Mammalia > Rodentia > Petromuridae > Petromus > Petromus typicus. The sequence continues at coordinate 71,681 of PVIR01005489.1, forward strand.
CAGCTCTGCTCCTTTGAAGCTGAGTGTCCTGGATGATGTCTGAATTCTGTGTCAGCTTCCCCACCCATGTACAAGGCAAGGATCATGCCAACAAGGGCTCCGGGGAAGCAGAGCTGTGGGGATGTGGATGGAAGCTTTGTTTAAGGGTCAGCTTTCATGGTTGAGGGGAAAGCAAGACAAGCCCTGTAGAGATCAGAGGATCTGATGCTTCTGCCTGGGACTCAGAGGCCATCCAGGGCCCAGTTCTCTTTCCTCAGAGGATCTGGGTCCTGGAC
>PVIR01005490.1:0-71745 GCA_004026965.1 Petromus typicus
AAGAATGCAGTTCTTGGGCCAGGGATTTAGTTCAGTGATTCTGGCACTTGCCTTGCAAGTGCAAGGTCCCTAGTTCCATTCCCATTAACCACATACAACAATACTAGGTGTAGAGACTCACACCCACCAGCAATCAGTACCACATGCCATACATGAGCACGATAGCTCACACCTGTAAACTACAAAGCGAGACCCTGTCTCAAAAAAAGGAATGCAGTTCTTAGCTGGGTGTGGTGGCTCATGCCTGTAATCTCAGCACTAAGAAGCAGAGGCAAAAGGATTGCTATGAGTTTAAGACTTGCCTGGGCTACCTAGTGAGTTCAGGGTCAGTCTGAACTACAAAGCAAGACCCTGTCTCAAAAAAAATGAATGCAGTTTTTGGGCTAGGGATGTAGCTCACTAGCACTGTGCCTGTCTCACAAGTGCAATCCTAAGTTTAATGCCTGCTACTCCCCCCAAAAATGTGGGGATTGCACTAGCTTCACTTCAAGTGTGTGATGGCTACAGATGCCTCTTGTCCTGCTGGGCAATGTGGACATGAGACAAGTCCACATTCAGTTGTCCAGAGCTCAAGATCAAATTTGCATGCAAGTCAGAATTCTCCAGGTAGGCTTAGGGATTTAGTTCCGTGGCACCACGCCTGCTTGGTAAGCATAAGGTCCTGAGTCTGATCCTCAATACCACAAAAAAAAAAAAAAATCCTCAGGCCATGGCAACATGGCTTGGCAAGTGTGCCATTGCTTCCAGGTGTGCATGTTTGCTTGGTCCTCCTGCTATTAGCTGGATTCCTTCAGGTAGTGTCTGTCCTGCCCTGAGCCCTGGCTTTCAAACCTCAGATATGTGGGTGACAGCCCTGCTGTGTCCTCTGGACAAGCCCTTCAGGGACGATTGGCTATAAGACGCTTCAGAGAGGCTGACACAGGCTTCCAAGACCCAAAAAGCATTGTTCTTTAACAAGCTGGCTCAGATTTTTTCTTTCTTTTCCAGATTACTGACAGAACTTGAGTCCCCATCGTGGTGGCCCTTCCGGCCCAAGCTTTGGAAGATGCCAGAAGAAACAAAGCCTAGGGAAGCTGCCTCTGTGGCTGGTGGTGAGCCATGTGGAAAGAAAGGGGTTCTGATCAAGGTGCCGGCAGTGATTTCCAAAAGAACAGAGTCTCACACCCAGCCAGGAAGGCTCACTGTCCTGGTGTCTGCACTGGAAATCCATGACTCCAACGCTGTGCTCCTGCACAGGTTCCAGAGGGTAGATGTGGATGATATTCAGGTCCACTCTCCCTATGAAGTAAGCATTCGCCAGCGGTTCATTGGGAAGCCCGACGTGGCTTACCAAGTGCTATCTGCCAGGATGCCAGAGGTCATTCCCATCTTAGAAATGCAGTTCAGTGGGAAGGTCCAGGTGCTGGGAGATGCCACTGTGCTCAGTAGCCCAGGAGCCACTTCCCTGGAAGGACAGAGCTGCACTCTGTGGCCCAGAGGTGAGTTGCTGACCTCACACACAGACCTTGAGGAGAAAGGCCGAGTGCAGCATGCATGCGGGCCACTCCTCAGTGTACCCTGCACTGGGTAGATGGCATGGAGTCAGAGTGGGGCTGGCTCCCGACCTGTGTGGACCTGTAAAGTCAGAGTGCATCCTGCTCCTGGCCTGTGTAAACCTGAGCGGGTCAGAGTGCATCTCTGCATGGTTGGGTGCTGAGTTTCCCCAAGGTCCCTATGCTGCCGGCTTGATCCCAACATGGAGGCCAGAGGACCTAGAGTAGAGGCAGTATGGGAGGTCGTTAGGTTACTGGGCATGGCCTGCCCTGGGGGTAGGGGCCCAGTCCTCCACTTTGCTCTTGCTTTCTGGCCCATGATAAGTTGAGCACTTTGGCCCCTTCATGTGTCCTTACCACCATGTGTTGCCTCTGACTCAGGCCTAAGCAGTTCTGCCTGGTCTAGCTGGGATCCTGCAGAGCTGGAGGAACATTAAGCCTCGGCTTCTTCCACGTCCATTGCCTCTAGTGTCTCGTTGTGAACAAATCCTAAGCCAGTCAGAAAAGATCCTACCAGTCTGGGTTGTACTGCTACATGTAACAGCACTAGAAGCTGCACGAGGGAGAAAGAGGTTTCTAGCCCACTGTTTTAGAGGTACAAGGCCCATGATTGGGCAGCCCTGTTTGTGTGGCCTTGGGAAGAGCACACAGTGACACTGGAAGCAAGAGCCTGGGAGACAGGCCTGTTCTTCTGTGACCTCTCAGAGCAGCATCAGTCACCTGTAAGACATTTGCCGTGACCTGAGGATCCCACAGGCTCCTCTTGGGCCCCATGTCATCCCTTGTCATTACCCAAAGCACTGGCAGCCAGCATGGTCCTTGTCTACACACTCACACAGGTCAGGGGTCACACAGCACAGGGCTTCTGTGACCCCTAAATAGAAAGATGTGCCAAGGCCTACCTGGCCAGTTCCCCTCACCTGCTGAGGATCCACCCTTCCCAGAAGCTCTGCTGTGTCCCTGCCCTGCCCAGCTCAGCAGCCCAGGCAGTGACCGTGCGTTTCTAGCCAACAGGTGGTGCATGTCAGGCTCCATGCCTTTGAGAGTGTGGTAGTATGGAGTGGAGGAGGTCCATGTGGGGCCAATGTGGAGCATCGTGGGCCACGGGCCCTGACACTGGATACAGCGGGCTGTACATGGCCCTCAGCGATCTGGATTAGGGTGAGAACAAGGGTTCAGGAGATGAGGACAGCGAAGGAACAAAGGAGATGATACAACTCCAGTAGCACTAGCATTCACTGAGAGAAAGGAGTGGCCAAGCTGGTCATGGGACGTACACGGTCCCAATATGGAAAGCAAACCAAGGCCAAGGACAGGCAGGAAGCAGAGTTGGCTTAGTGAAGGGAGGTGAGAAGGGCATGGGGTGTCACATGCATAGGAGGGGGTGAATGTCCCAGTGGAGTGAGGACTGGGGAGACAGAGGGTCAGGTCCCACAGTGCTCTGTCCTGTGTGAGGGATGCATCTCCTCTGTTGGGAGGTGGCTCTTGTCCTGGCTCCTGTGCCCTGTGTCCCAGGTGTCCTTCCTTTGGAGACCCCTTAGTGTGCTCAGGACCCCTGTATCTCCCCCACTGCACATCCTCCTTCTGGCATATCCTCTGTGGGCCTTATCTCCGTGTCTCAGTGGTGTGGTATAAACCTGCCCTACGTGGAACACAGGAACCACACTGTAGTCCTCCCCTTCCGAGGGTGGAGCAGGCCTCCTCACCTATGTGCGTGTGGCGAGCACCTGAGGATGACACGTGGCTTTCCCTGCCTCTTGGTGGGATACCTGACACGCATGAGTCTGCTTAGTGAGAGGTGCTGTCCTCTTTGATTTTTGTTTGTTTTGTGGTTTCTAACCCAAGGCTTTCACACTGAGGCACTCTCCAGCCCTTGCTGAGTCAGTCTTGCAGGCTGCCCTCCAACCTATGAACCTTCTGCGTTATCTTCCAGAGCACTGGGGTAGAAGCATGTGCCAGTACAGTTGCCTAAGGTTCTCATTTCCAAGGAGTGGATGTGCCTGAATTCGTGGGCCTGGGCCCTCTTACATGGCCATATGTGGGCAGTTGCGTGGACAGCCCTCAGGTCCGAGTCCTTGGGACAGCACTTTGTGCAGGCCTGTGCAGCTGCCTCCATCTTCCGTCCTGTGCTCCTGCTGTGTAGCCTCCCCTGTGCTGTCTTGAGTGAAAGCCGGCTAGGACTTCAGGCTGTGATATGGCCACATGGGGGCAGTATCATCGCACCAAGGCCAGCAGGAGGAGTGGGAGGGAGGAGCTGGGGTGTGCGGAGCAGAGCAGAGACAGAGGGGGCGGGGCAGACCCTGTGGTGTGTCTTCCAAAGACTTGAGCTGGGGGCTCGTTCAGATTCACAGGAGGAATCTGCAGATGGCCCGGTGCAGGTTTTGCTCAGGGGTTACCTGTGAGCACTCTGGAAGGTGGTGTGGATGCAGGCTGTCCTCAACAGGACCAGTCTGAGCTCAGGCTTGGCGCTTCCCTCGTGGGAATGTTCACAGCAGTGCATGTGCGCAGTGGTCAGAGGCTGTGGGTCTGTAGGGTCGATGGTGGTGCCGCCCGAGCTGTGTCCTAGCCTCTGCAGTATCATGTGGGTTGGAGGCACCATGCTGTGGGTTCAAGGTGCCTGCCTGGCTGTGTGGCCTTAGGGCCTGGCTTGGTGACACATTCTTGTCATGTTGGAAATGCATCAGAAAGTACCATGTCCTACTCAGTCTCCTTGGGCCACCTTCCTGTGTGGATATATGGGCATTTCTATGCCCATATGGTTCCTATGTAGGGGCATTTTAGTGTACCAGTACTTCTGTGAGGCCTGCTGGGCTGTGTGCAGTGGACCTTTCTGTGGCTGGCGCCACATGTAGAGTGGCCCTACCTGGGCCAGTACTCACACCCCTTGCCATGACACTGGCTCAGCATGCTGTCTGGTCTCTTTCCTGAAAGGTGAGGTTTCTCTCATCCCCTTTCCACAGGATTCATTGCTGCTGCTTTTATTGAATGAGACTGTTCATGCCAAAGAGATAGAACCATGGTTATTCTCCTCAGATGTCTCCAAACTCCCAGGGACCAAGTCAGTAGCCGGCTGGGGAGGACGAGGGTCTGTGGCTTCCTGTGTCATGTCCACACCACAGCTGTGGAACGTGTCCTGACCCAGCCCTCTGTGGTGATGAGTAACATCTAGGGAGAGTCCTGCTCAGCCTGGCTGTGGGCATAGTCCCAATTGTGAGGTTTCCCTACACTGGGGCCCGGGAGCCCCACAAGAGGCCCCAGGGGCCACTGAGCATGTACACATTGATGGGAACCGTGTGCTGCAGAGGGGTTGCTGCTACTTAGACCCAGAACTGGCCTGCAAGACAAGGCCAAGGTGTAGACAACAGAGTCCCAACCTGCTCCTGCTGATCTCTGCAAGATGTACCCTTTGTGCCTTTTACAGTCCGGCCAGCACCTCCTGTCCTATGGAAGGTGGGAAGGCCCAAGCTTCACGAGGGCTGTGCAGGGAGCACCACATCATCACTCGACAGACAAAAAGGTGGAAGTCATACTGCTGGCTGCACCCAGATGTTTTTTAAAGAACAGGGTAGGAGAACAGCAGCACCAGAGATGTGTCTGAAGGTGATCTCCTGTGAGAGCAGGCTCAGAAGCCAAGGGGCACAGGGTGGGCATAGCACTAAAAGGCTGCTCTGTCCTAGCCAGCCATCTCCTCACCCTGCCTGCCGGCATCTGGAACAGGGACCAGAAGTGACCTTTGAAGTTTCACTACAGGAAATGAAGAGCTTGGAGGGAATGGTGTGTACCTAGTCTCTTTCCTGAGCAAGACAGTGCAGCCTGGAGGTCAGCATGCCTGGGGGCCACCTGCTCAGCTTCTGCCCTCAGGCCCAGGGAGAGTGCTCCCCCTTCCTTTGGGAACTGTGTTCCCCTTCCTAGCATGTTTAGCAGGGTCCAAGGCCACTGAATCATGTGCCCCAGGAGAGAGAGCCTGAGGCTCAGAGTACCTTCCATTTCCCCGTCTTTCTGGTGCACAGGCTGCTGTGCCCCCCATTTATAGTCCATGTTACAGAAAAGAGCCAGGACCAGACCTTTAGTGCAGTGCTTACCTGGACTGTGGGAGGCGCATGCACTGCAGCTGGCCAAGGATGGCTGTTCCTTTGCTTTCTGCAGTATAGCACTTTGTGGAATAGCGCAGCCATCCCTGAAGTTTCCTGGTGATGTGTTCTTTGGACTTGCCACGGTGGTTCAGAGGCTCTGGGGTTTTATCTGCCATAGCTTTTGTTTTCTCTCACACAGAGAGTTAACCACTACTGGGTAAAGGCCTGTTCTTTTTTTATTTTATTTTATTTTTTTAAATCTTTATTGGTACATTAAATATACACATCATGATTGCACTCCATAATGGTCATTTGTACCAGTATAAGACACAACTTAATTCTCATTTTTTCCCATAGCCCTACCCACCCTACCAACCCCCCCATATACATAAAATTTGTTTCCTTACTTTTTTTGTTTACTTTTGAAACAGGGTCTCGCTTTGTAGTTCAGACTGGCCCTGAGCTCAGCCTTACACTCACATCACAGCAGTCCTCCTGCCTCTGCCTCCCGAGTGCTGGGATTACAGGCATAAGCCACCACACCCGGCACTGTGGTATGTGGTACTGATTGCTGCTGGGCGTGAATCTCCACACCCAGTATTGTATGTGGTTAACCGGGAATCAACCCGGGTCCTTGCGCTCGCAAGACAGGTGCCGGAACCACTGAGCTAAATATCCGGCCCCATAAAGGCCTGTTCTTCAGACAGACAGACAGAGTTATTCCCGGGGTCCACAAAGCTGTTTGTTTGGGTGGGTGTGGAAGCTGGAGATAGGCTGTGACATACAGGCAGATGCCCAGCTGGGCCAGCACCCTCAGCAGGCTTGACTGCCCTGTGAGGTTCCAAGCACTGATGTGTGGTTTATGTCTTCCCAAAGACATCCCCGCTGACCTCAGCTTTCCGTTCCAGCATCCAGGCTCGTGGGCTGTGCTGCACACCATGAGCTGCCCTTAGAAAGCCAGGAGGGCGGCCAGCCACCGCTGCAGAGGGCCCAGCCGCTGCTTTCTGCAGGGGAAGCCCGGGAGCTGACTCAGGTAAGGCTTGGCCTGCTTCTCATGGTGGGGTACAGTCCTAGCCTTGGAGAGAGAACAGGCAGGGCTGCCCACTCAGAGTCCTGCACTCCAGAAACAAAACTCGCAAAGCAGGCAGAGTCAGCCTTACACGTGTGTGTGTGTGTGTGTGTGTGTGTGTGTGTGTGTGTGTGTGTGTGCGCTGAAGATGGTTGTTTGTGTTCATGTATGGGCTGCATATTGTGCATATATTACATGTGTGTGTGTCCTGTGTGCCTTTGTGTTCTGTGCACGTGCACATACACTTGAGTGTGTACCAGCTTACTCAGAACTACCTCCTAAAGAGGCTTATCCCTCTTCCCAAGAAACTGAAATTTCCATGCTCAGCATGGTTCTTTTAAACTTGCCTTTCTGTAGTCTTACTGGCAATGAAAGGCTTTTTCTCCCTGGCATAGTTTTGAAGCAGTGGTTGTTCATCCTATGGGTTCATTTGCAGCTATGTCCGTATGTATCTTTAAAAGGTAGCAGCTGTAGAAAAACAACAGTGCTATTCTCACCTGAAAAAGGAGAGTAACCCCTGTGTCTTGGCAAGTAGACACACATCCAGCTGTGCTCAGCCCAGGGTGGTAGACAGTACCTGGCTCAGCCCCGACCTGCAGGTGGTCTCCCTATCCAGGTGTCCCTCAGACCTTGCCAGGAGGCCCTGTCCATGTCAAGTAGGGGCAGGGACAGCAGTTGGCCTAAAGAGCCTGTGTGTAGAAACTGATGCAGGGCTTCTGTTACATGTCCACGCAGACACCAACCTCTGTGAGAGAAGCGTTCATCTTTGTTACGGGACATGTTCCACATGCCCTGCTGGTTGCTTCTTTCTCCTGATCTGACTTGTTTGTTTCCAGGCATGACACATATTATAGCTTAAACAGCAGGTGCTGCATGTCCCAGTCACACTCACCAATGTTCATCTGGGTTTGAGGTGCTCTGTGGGGTCCTGGGCAGGAGTCCTATGCTAGTGTTTATGTCCTGCCATTTGGCTTAGGCTGAAGGAGGAGCTATGCTTTAAATGAAAAGGTGGGTACCGTAACTGCTCATTCAAATGCTGCCAATGTGGTTGGTGAGGTTCCTTCCTAATCCAGTCTCTACCAGCCTATACCTGGACTTTCCTCTCTCCCGCAGTCACGGGACAGGTGTTGTGGTACATGCCCCTAAGAGGCTGAGGTGGGAGGATCACAGGTTTGAGCTCAGCCTGGGCAACTTAGTGACATAGCAAGTCCCTGTCTCAAAATAAGAAAGAAAGGGCTTAGAGTATAGCTAAGTGCAGAGGCCCTGAGTTCAACCTCAATAATGCAAAAAAAAAAAAAAAAGGAAAAAGCTAGGGATGGAGTGGAGAGATGTCAAGAGGAGCACACAAAGCAGTGTGCAGAGCCCTAGATGTTCTCAGGGGTTGAGCAGGGCCTCAGGCCACCAGTCCCTGTGGTAGGTAGGAAGGTGGTGGTCCTACAGTCTGGCGCAGAGGCCAGGAGAGAGTTGCATCGATCAGGAGGAGCAGCATGATTTCACATAAGCAGACACATGTTTCATATTTGGAGGAGAATTTATAGCTATATAGCTGAAGCTCAGGCCACAGAAGGAAAGAGTTAAATTTGTGGGAAAACAAAAATGCAAGAAATCTTCCTCCAGCCAGCTGTGGTTTTGGTTGCAAATGCTGTTAACACCACTCCTTGAGACATGTCCTGGTGACTTCAGCTGCAGTTGGGGCACAGGGGAGGCAGCAGGGACTGTATGGAGGTGGGAGGGACCATATGGGTGCCTGTGACCCCTGCGGTCTGTGCCCGCCATCTGCCATGTCACTGCAACTGACCAGAGAGGAGGCTGGGAGGTACAGAGAAGTCCACCCCGGTGGGTCTGGCAGAGACGCCCCGGCTTGCCACAGTGCCTGCCTCCTCTGAACACAGGCTGTGCAAATGCCACGTCATTGCTGTGGGTCTGGAGATGAGACTATAGAGGGGGCAGCTGGCTGTGTCCAGAGCAGGCACCTCTGTCAGCAGGAGCCTCCCTCTTCTCCATTTCTCTAGTCACAGCCAGCCTAGTGTGGTGGTCAGGGACAGAGGTGTTGGCCCTGCTACGGGTGCAGCCAGGAAATGGGCTGTGTTTCACAAGAAGCTGCTGTGCTGTCTTGAATGCTGTGCATCATCCTCCACCCTGCCACGCACAACACTTGATTAGTCAGTACTTACTAGTCACAGGGAGAGAAGGACAAATGTCTGTCTGCACTGGAGACCCAAATGTCCAGCCAAGGGCTTGGAGCCCATGGAAATGATCCATGGAAGTCCACTTCAAGGATCTGCATCAGACAAGCTAAAGGCCAGTGGTGGGAGCTGAAAAATCTGTGCCAGTAGAGTGAAAAATCTATGCCGGAAGGCTGAGAGGTCTCCGTTTGAAGCCAGGAGATGATGTCCAAGTTGAAGACAAGGATTGAAGTTTCCCTGAAGAAAGACAGCAGCCAAAGCTGCTTTGAAGAAAAACTGCTGAGAAGCAGCTTCTTTAGAAAAATTAACATCATGCAGTCTTTACCTCCCCTTCTCCTTTTATGCCATTCTGGCAACAATCCTCAGGTGGATCTTCCACTGTGGCAAAGAGACATAAAAGAGAATCCAAGTCCTGTCATTTCAGGGGCAGCACATACTGCACATGGCTGGTGCTGCAGGGGGAGAGCAAGGCCTGCCAGGGGAGCACCAGGAACAGTGTGCTTAGCCACAATGGTCCCCGTGCACCTTCCCTGGTGGCTGACAGGGCACTCTGAAGGGCACTAATATCCCACGGTTTGGAGAGTTCAACCCATGGTCGGCGGGTTCTAAGTCAGGAGCATCACTGCAGATGGATGTGGCAAAGGACAGCACTCACCTCTTAGCAGCTGAGCAGGGGGAAAGAGCCAGCTCTGCCCTCAAAGTCCATGACCCATCTCTCCCATGTACCCCACCTCCTAGTAACATACTTAGCCAGGGGGTTCCCAGGAGTTATTCCCAAGTGTGAGCACAAAACCCCATGTTTGGAGACTATGGGACATCTTCCCTGTCCATCTCCAAGCCCCATTATCCTTGGTCAAACCTACTTCCATCTGCTGCCCACCTGAAAACCTCACTTAGATGCTCCTGGCTCTCCTTGTGCATGTGAGATCATCTTGCCCAGCATGTGTTTCTGAGATCAACCCCAGCTTCTGTGTGCTTGCTGGTGTGGACATGGGCAGCTTCCTGTGTACCTGTTGGCACATGTCATGCATCCAGATGCCATGGGAGGAGCTCTCGTCCTCAGAGCTGGTTGGGCAGAACTTTAGGCTTTGCTCCTGTGCTCAGCTTCCTTACATTGCCCAGAACTTTCTGTATGCTTCCTGCCGTCCACCCCTCTCTTCATGCAGGGACTGTGGAATGGTGGCTCTCGGAGGGTGTCGTGTCTCTCTTGTCCCGCAAGGAAGAACACAACACGCTGCTGGAGGTGCAAGCCTAAAAATTCCCCTTTATTTCCGCGTTAGCTCCCTTATATACCCTGGTTCGGCACGCCCCCAACACCGCCTACTCTTCCAAATATAGTCACCGAAACAGCTTGTTTTTTCTCTGAGGCGGAGACTTACGCCCCTTATGCCATCTTTGATTGGCTCGCCTTTCTCTGAGGCGGAGACTTACGCCCCTTACACCATCTTAGATCGGTTTGCCACAGGAGGGTATGAAATTCACAGTACTGATCTTACAGCAACATTAGTTCCAGTCCAGAAATCAGTACTAAGCAGCTGACCCACATTTTTGAGTACACACTGAGCATCATAATCCCAAAGTCTAAACTGCTCATAACCTGCCTCTTTCTGAGCACTGTGTGACTTCATAGGAAGAGCATCTTCACCTGGCCTTGTAGGACAATTGCCTTGAAATTACAAGCACAGGATCCAAGCCCTTCGGCTGTGTGCACAGGATGCAGGGACAGAGTGAGTGTGCAGTGCACATCCAGTGTCTCCCCCAGACTGCCCCCTGGTCCATCGTGTGTCCAGAATCTGAAGCACTTCTGTCTTGTGCATTTTAGACGAGGAAGGCTCAGCTTGTGCCTTCACTGTGGTTTGCCAGAGACAACATGTGGGGACTCTGGGAAGAACCTGTGTGGCCCAGGAAGGGAACAGTGCACCCCGCCCTTTCCTGCCTGCATGTTCCACTACTGAGCAGGAGGGCACACTTACTGTGGAGCCACACTTGTGCTTTGTCTGTGCACACCACCCTGCCCTGCTGATCCAGCCCCACCCAAGCTACTGCCGATTCAGCTGGATACATTTGTGGAGAGCAGGGCACCAATCTCTCATTTCTGCACCAGTCAGGGCAGAGGAGCCCACACCAATGTGGCACAGAGCAGGGGACCCTGGAGTGGAGACAGCGCAGCTATGAGGCTTCAGCTTGGGGCTGGTCTCTGCCCTCTGACACCTGAGCAGTAGTCACCACCTGAGGGAGCATCACCTGTCAGGAGCAGACTGAGATGGGCCTGTCTAGCTTCTGTCCACATGATGGCTGACTCATTTGCATGCCCAGTAACAGCACATGAGAGTCTCCTGCCCCACATTCTCAGAGACACCTGTTGCCCAGCAGCCCACTCCCAGTGTTGCATAAAGGAGAGAGGTCAGGGTGCAGAAAGGACACCTGAATTCTCATGTCCCTCAGTGAAACATTCTCAGCAGCCAGGAGGGGAGGAGTCAGCATGGATGCTGTCCACGGGTGAGTGGATAAGGCAGTGTGGTGACGGCAGTTGGTGGAGCACCATTTTAGGTGCAGGAGGCTCGGGCCAAAAGATTACCGTGAGTTGGAGGCCAGCCTGGAATACATAGCCAGACCCTGCTCAGCACCCCTGCCCCAGAAAATAATTGTCCTGCTTGACAGGTCCTCTGTGGCAGTGAGGTCAGTATATTAAGTGGCCCAAGCTGGCATAGAGGGTGAGCACTCCCATCTAAGAGGTGGCTGTGGCTTCTCTGTGAGACTGGCCATCTTGACCTAAGGCCCAGGCCATCCTCTTAACACTGACAGCAGGGCCAGTAGTCCTCTGGCCACGTTATCCACCAGTGCCCTGTCTGGCTCACTGTGACCTGAGAAAGCTGAGCCAGCCCTGCAGAGGGAGCAGGGTAGATATGAGGCTGAGAGTGTGGTGATGCATGGCCCCAGCTCTGCTGCACATAGGGACAGTCCTCAGTGCAGGGTTGTGGGACTTGGCAGAGTTGGGAGAAGGCTTCTAACGTTTTCACAGGTACTGAAGTGGCACATGGTCCTATGTAGAGGGATGGTAGCTCCCTGTTAGTTACAAAACAACCAGAGGCCTGAAGTGTGGAATTGTTTGGTTTCTAACAGCTGCTATCAGAGTCCCAGGTTTCTGTGCATCTGAGGACCCTTTAGCTGGCAGGACCATGTCACAGTGGTGGTGCCTGAGATGTGTGGCCTGGTAATGACCTAGCCTGGGGCTGTACAGCACACATTCTGCTGTGCACATGACACTGCCCCATGCCACTGCTCAAGACGTACCTGCTAATGCAGAAAATTTCTCTTTAAACTTCATGTCAGCAAAACATGTAATCAGTAGCCCAAACCGGAATTTACATGGAACGCAGTCTTGCCTTTGGAGCTGTGTCGGGCTGAGCTCACTGCCTCCCACATCCACTTTCCTCCCCAGCAGCTCGCATTGCCGCTCCCAGCTTCAGTGCTGTCCCTCAGTACTCTGGCTGCTCACTAATGTGCAGAAGAGAGCCAGGCAGCATCTGTTGTGTGTCTGGGGTCTCCCAGGGATCCATGCATGTTAGACTCACATCAAGTGGTGCTGCTACTCACTGATGAGCATCCCTGGGTCCCTGCTCAATTTCTGTAGAGTGCAAGCCTGTGGTAGAAAGGCCCCTGCACACTGACTCCAGGTTTAGCTCTGGATGAGCCACCAGCCTCTCCACAGGGGCATCACCTTATACCCCACCAGCAGTCCATGAGCCCCCCTTTCCATGTATCCTCACCAACACTGCTTCCTGCTCACATAGTGGTAGCTATGTTGGAGAAGGAAGTGGTACCTTGTGCATTCTTCATGGTTAAGATTTTGAGCATCTCAGCTTTCTCAGGTCACAGTGAATCACACAGGGCACTGGTGCTTAGCGGCCATTTGTGTGTCTTTTTCTTTTAAATAAACTCAGGGTGTATTTATTTGGTTTTTACTTTGTTTCATCTGAGATGGACTCTTGTTGTGTTGGCCAGGCTGCTCTTGAACTCCTGGACTCAGGTGGTCTTCTCACCTCAGCCTCCTGAGTAGCTAGGACTCAAGTGTGTACTGCTGTGCCCAGCTTGTAGCCTGTTTATATTGCAGTGCAGGGCATGGAACCCAGAGCCTTTCAGAGAACTGGATACTCTGCCCCCAGGTCTGTCCCAGCCCAGGGCCTTCCCAGAGATTCAGAGGAGTCCTTCCCACCTGTTAATGAGTAGGCTTGTCTTTTGTTCAGTGGAAGAGTGTTTCTGTTTTCTGGCTGTGAGACCCTTATTAGATGTGTGATGCACAGGTGTCTTCTCCCTCTACTAAGATGACCTGCACTTTTGTGGTGTTGTCCTTCAGTTTATTACTTCCATTGGCCCCTAGTGGTTTACTGTCATTCAGCCCTGGCACCAAGTCCCAGGGTTGGTGCAGACCACAGGGAGCCAGCCCTGACCTAAGGCAAGCTCCCAGGAGCCCTTGAACTTCAGACCATCTGGCTGCAGCACTGGGAGTTTGCACGATCCCTGAGGATGATTCATCACAACAGCTCACAGACACCAGGAAAATGGCTTCTCGATAAAGTTCTAGTGTAAGAGGGGCACCACCAGGAACAGCCAAATGAAGAAGTGCCTGGCGCAAGGACAGAAAGGCTGCAAACATGGTGCTTCCATGCCTGTCCCTACCAGTCACTTCAGTCTTGCCATGCAGGCAGTCCCCCAGCTTCAGGTCCAGAATCTGCACTGGGGAGGTAAGGCTGGGGTTATATGGTGTGCCTGGGATCCACGAGTCATTTCGTTGGCTTAAACTCTAGGTGGTCCTGGGGCTCAGGAGCCACAGAGAACTCCCAGTACCTGGGAGATTCCGAAGACTTCTTCCCAGACACAAGTAGCAAAGGGCAGTTGAGGTGTTTATGGTGCCATAGTGCGTAGAGCTGTCAATTCTGATGCAGCCCAGTTTGTCCTAAAGATCCATCATTAGACTCCAGGCCATGAAGAGTTATCCCTGTGTTTTGTCTAAGAGTTCTGTCACCACAGCTTTTATGTCAGAATATTAATCCACTTGAGGTCACTTTGTATGCGTAGCATTGTTAGAAACAAGCCCCAGATTTAGTTTGTCAGTACAGATAGTAAAGCACTCAGACGTCAAGAAATCTTCACAAGGCTTTTACTTCTGCAAAAGAGTTCAAGTCTAATCCAGCAATGAGGTAGCAGGCACTCAGGACAAGGAAGGCTGTCCTTTTTGTCCCTAACACAGCAAACCACCTGACCTTTTCCTCACTGGCTGGTTCAGAGGTTCACAACCGATTGGCAATTCAGACAATACAAAAGGGAATCTAAGGAGAAGAGAGAGCAGAGTGCAGGGCTATGTGGAGAACAGAAATTCCTTGGGCTATGATAAGCTGTCTTTGGTTTGTAGCTGTGTTCCCAGGATGGGAACCAAGTGGCGTTTTCTGTAACTTAGTGTGTTCAAGGAGGGCCACCTAGGGTGGGCTGAAGTCCGAGATGAAATCACTCCTGTTTGACAGAAAAGCTATAACTTACTGTTTCCCACAGTGTGAGGTCGGAATCATCCTCACCTATGAGTGGGACTCTACTTTTTCCAGTCATGTGATACCCTACCTCTTTCCCTATGGAGTGGTCTCCATGCCCTTGCCAAGGTCTACTGGCTGCAGACTGGTCTTTCTCCTCCTCCCATTCTCTTGATCCAGTGTTGGTGCATTGATTACTGTATATCTGCCGTAAGTCTTGAAATTGGCAAGTATAAATCCTCCTACTTCTAATTCCAAAATTTTTGGAGGCCTCAGGTCCCTTAAAGTTTCATAGACATTTGAATATTAGGTTTTCCAATTGTTAGAAATGCTGAGAGAGAGAGCACTGGCTGTTAACAGCAGAAGTTTCCTGGCCTAGGCATGCAGCCTGTCTTCCTACTTAATGTAGTCTAACTTTAGCAACATTTTGTCGTTTTACCACTTTGGGTAAACTCTGCTATTCTTTAGATGCTACCCCAGGTAGAATTATTTCCTCCGTTGCCCTTTCTGGGCCCTGCTGGCCTGTAGAAATAGCTGATGTTGCCGTGTTGGTCTCATTCTATAGCTGCGCTGAGTGTGCTGATCCCTCCCCAGAGCTGCTGGGTCTTGTCTTCTGCACAGCACTTGCTCCCTGCGGCTTCTGGTGTGGTTGTCTTTTGGCCTGTGCCTTGCCTTGCTGCCCTGGGTGTAGGGTGTGTACTACGTGGCTGTGGTGGACATGCATATTCTGCTGGTGCTGAAGAGCTGTGTGTACTTCACCAGCACCATTGGCTGGCTGAGAAGGCTTCCTGTGCTATGTTCTTGGAGAGATATGCTGGCATGAGTGTGCCCATGGTACCTCCCTGGCGCTGCTACTGTTGGTGTCAACACTGTCCTGGCATCAGCCTGCACGGCTGTGTTATTGTGTGCTCTGTGTTCATCTCCTTTGTCTCACATAATTTCCTGACTCCTGCCAGTTGCTGAGGACTGCACTGCTCAGCTTCTGTCAGTCAGTGCTCTGAGTTTCTGTGTTCCCAGCGGGATCCACTGTGGTTAGGGAAGATGATCCTCTTGGTTCCGTCTCTGTGAGTTACTGAGACTCAGTGTGTTGCTGATACATAGTGTGAGTTGGAGAGCATAAGTGGGTCCCTAAGCCCTGGCGTCCTGCCTGTATGTCATGAAGCGGGGTTCAGTTCTTCCTTTTTCCAGACATACAGGCACCCCAGGTCCTGGCTCTTTGGGAGGACACAGATCTGAGTGGAATAAGCACAGGGCTGACACCAAAAGGCCAAGGCAGGATCCCAGGGCTGGACTCTCAGCCCCACCTGGCCTCCCAGTGGGCAGAGGGACTGAGGGTCCCTCTGACCTCCAGCAGCCAGCCACTCAATCAGTCTTGTCAGGTCACAAAGCCTCAGTGAACCCAAGGCCAGGGCTCAGAAGGCTCCCTGGGATCTGGGCATGGGGAGGGCAAGGCCAGGGAGGGCAGGAAGCCCAGCCTCCCCACACCCGCCCTGTGGGCCTCCTCCTCTGAACCTTGATAACATTGTGGTGATGAGGTAGCACCTGTATGAGCATCTCCTCGAGCCTGTGAGTCACAGGAGCAAATCCATCCACCCTGAGTAGGGATTGTGGGACCCTGCTTTATAGCCAGCCTCGGTTGGGGTGAGACTCCTGGGTGAGACAGCCCAGGGTTGTCATGGCACCCGAAGTGAGCAGTCTTGTCCTGAGGATCTCCTGAGAGGAAGAGCCTTCTGTGATGCCCACAGGAAGGACCACACTTCCACTGGAGAGGATGTAGTGCTCTGACACAGCCCTCGCCTCTTCACTGCCTCTGCTGGCAGCCTGGGAGCTGGGAGTGACAGGGAGTGCTAGAGACTGGGTCCTGGGCCTCACTGCGTAGTAATGTCTGTCTGCTCTCAGGTGCGACTGGCCAGCACCAGGTGAGGTGGAGCCCAGAGCACCAACAGACCCAGCTTGGCCACCTGCTGTCTGCATCTCCTCCACAATACACAGCGGCATGGGGTAACCCCCGCTGGGGTCCCAGGAATGCATCCCTGGCGGGGAGTATGTGGCCCAGGAGTACCACAGTGAGGTCACAGTGGAGTGTCCCTGTCACCCCCCGCTGCACTGTAGGAGTGTGACTTTCCCTCCTCACCTTCGAACAGTATAGGAGGGCCCGCCTGGTAGAGCCATTCAGAACTGCAGACAGTTTGATTTATCCCGGCTCTGTTCCTAAATGGTTGCTCATTTCTCATTACAGGAGAATTCTGTTTTTGGCTGAGTCAGCAGAACCTTGCCCAGGTCAGACAGCCTGGTGACACTGCCTCCTTGTGACACCAGTACCACATGGCCCTGCCTGGGGTCCTGGGGAGCATGGCAGGGCAAGAGTGCATCATCATGCAGATCCATGCGTCTGGGAGCATGGAGCGTCCTCTTCCCTGGGTTCTGCATGTGACAGGCCGCTGTACACAGCCTGGCCTGATGCTGCATGCGTGTGGCTTGCTGTCTGGCAAGGATACCACACGCCTCAGTACACTGTGTCTCCGCAGTGCACTTCCTATTCTACAGACGAGGAAGTGGTGTGAGGCTGAGATCCCCTTGTCTGCTCTCAAGGTGGATCTGGCGCAAAGAGTCACTTGTGCAAGGAGCCAGTGTGGCCCATGAGAGGAGGGCTCTTGTTCCATGCATCCTCAGGGATCCAAGTGCTGATAGGCTGGAGAGTCTAGAGCCCTCCTCAAGGGCTGCAGAGGAAGAAAATGGTCCGAGAGCTGCCCTGGGGATCAGGGCAGTTCATGCCCTCTGTGGGCATCCTTCACAGAGTTTATTCACTTGACTTGCCTAACACACCCAGGCCGTTCCCTGTTCTCTACCACAGATGCTGAGGAAACTTAGTTCCTATAGTCCGTGGATAGCAATGTTTGCCACTTACCATGCATGGGCACCTGACCATCACAAGCAGAAGTGCCCTCTGCACCCCTGCAGTTTCTTCAGAGTTTCCCCAACATTCGTGCCCAGTATCTGTCCTGCCTGTGCTATATGCAGTCAGTTCCTTTGTCCTGCAGCCCAAAGCACTTGTAGCCAGGTAGTTTCTGTATAGGTGCTGCTTCCTAGTTACCATGTTTGTTTATCAGTATGCTGGGGACATAGGCAGTGTCCGTTTTGAAGCTGGTCCTTGACTCATAGCCAGTTAGGGCTCCTGGAGAGGCCCCCGGGTATCACAGAGGCTGGCAACATCAGTGCTGATGACTAGACAGCTTGTCATCCTGGGCCACAGAGCAACAACTGTTTCCAGGGTCTGGCTAGACTTCATGAGCTCCATTCTTTCCATCCCCTGCTACATGGAATGTGCACGATGCTATTTAATTACTTCAAGCCTCTCTTAAAGGAAAAAGGCTACCAGTATTTCAGAGGTCCTAAGTGCTTTGAAGGTTAACTCAGTCATTTTCTTTGTCTGCTGACCTAACAGATGTAAAGATCTCTTTTCAGTTTTTTCAGTATTAATTAACTTCAAGTGCATTTTGGCAGGCAAGCTAAGGTTCTTAACAGACTATTTGAAATGAGTTCTATTTTTAAGGCTTAAAAATGGGTGGAATTTTTCCAAATCAAAAGGTGAACAGCAACCAGCCTTTATTTCTAATATTCATATAATAAAATGCCCAAATGTTCATGAACAGTCAGTTGGTTTGGGCCACAAATTAATTAATGTGCATGGTATTACTCTGCTTAATAGATAAAGACCAAGGAGTGTACAGATTCTTACTACTGCTCCAGTTTCACTACATAAGGAAAAGGCAGTTCATGTAGCATTTCAGGAGACAAAGATGGAGTGTAGGATTCACACAGGACATCTCTGTCAAGGAGATGACTCTCATGGATCCTCGTGGCCCCGTGGCCCAACTTCACATATACCTGGTGCTCACCTGTTTGCTCTCATGAAGTGAGCCAGCCTTTCTGGTGGGCCAGCACTCTGAACATACATTACTGCATTGGTCAGCTGCCCATGACTGGGTCAGAATATCCATGGCTCCCAGGCAGAAGCAGTCTCAAGTATGGTAGCGCGGCTCAATGGCAGAATCATCATTGCTGGAGGGCATGGCAGCCAGGAAGCAGAACGGGAAAGTACCCAAGAAGATGGGGCCAGGGACCAGAGTGAGTGCCCAGGTGACACCCGCAGCCCCGCTGGACACACCCCAGTGTGCTTTACGGATCTCCAGTCAAGTTGACTAGCAAGATAGCAGCAGTGACAAGGCTACATGTCATTGTTGCCATTGATTCTCTGTGTCTTGGACACATTCGTTTCTCAGTCCTGGTGTGTGGGCACTGATGCTGCTGACCTTTCAGGAGGCAGCATTGAGAATGCTCTGAACTAGAGAGCCTGGTGTCCTAGGCTGTATCCGGCTTCCTCCAGGTGGCCCTTCTCTGTTTTCAGGGGTGTGTGATTTCTCATGGGTCCTTCCTGCAGTGAGTCATGGGGCCTTGGCATTTGCCATCAGGAGTTGATGGTTCTGTCCCTGCTGTGACCTGGCTGGGCCTGGGCCCAGTGGACCCCAGAATTTAGTGTTAGGTTCCATCCACATGTAAGAGTTCGCTTGAAGATCTTCTGATATGTGTGCAGTATGTGCAGCAGTGTCCAGGTGCACTGCACAGCTCTTGCAACTGAGCTTCTGTTTATGAAGCCTGGAGAGTACAACCAGAACACACTGCCTTTCAGTCTCACATTTCTGTGTTCTGTGAGAACTATTGGTGGAGTGATTAAAAAAAAGCAGGACTGACGGAGGCAAGCGCCTCCTCGGAGTCTCAGGACTGTGTGCTACTCAGAGCTTCAGGTTCTGGGTGTCAGAGCAGGATCCTCAGCCCTCAGTGCTAATGTGACATGCACTGCTTCCCACCTGCCATCTTCTTACAAGAGAAGCAAGGTGGATGGTCCCCCGAGTCCTGGCGGGCCCTGAGTCTTCTGTAGGTTGTGTGGCTAGAAGCCCAGTTTTTGTGTATGTGCAGAGACCAGAGCATGCTAGCTTGAGCCTCATGGTCCAGGATATCTGAGCTTCAGACAGTCATATGTCATTTAAGAATGGCATTTAGCATTTCATGAGGCAGGTACAAAGGTGCACACCTATAATTCCAGCACTCGGGAGGCTGAGGCAGGAGGATCACTGTGAATTCAAGGCCAGCATTGACTACATAGCAGGACTTGTGTCTTTAAAAAAAAAAAAAGACAGGGCCTGGTGGGAGAAATACTTCTTTGTGGGAACATCATAGAGTGCATACACAGACTGAACTGGCTGTGACGCTTCTGGGCACAGTGACCGCATGCTTGGGCCCTTCTCTGCCTGAAACATTACATGATGTGTGGCTATAAACTCAATCAGAGTGATTGCTGGACAGGACCAAGAGATGGCAGAAGCGCACTGCCAGGGCTGTGTGTGGCCCGACCAGTGGAGGCTGGGGTCCTTGTCAGGGGACTTCTGGTGATATTGCTGGGTAGCAAATTCCTGGCAAGATGACCTTCCTACCTCACTGTGAGTGGAGGTGAATGAGAAAACAGTCCCTAACCAGAGAAAGAGGCAGGGAGGGCCTGGTCTCCCATGGCCGTGGGCTGGGTTTTATTTTTCCTTTTGACGGTGCTGTCTGGGCAGCTGCCATGTGAGGTCATCGGCACAGGAGATGGAAAAGACCTACTGTATGAGATCACCCGCCACCCCTGGGGCCGCTGACCCACCGTATACTTTCCAGAGGCATGGCCAGGTTCTCAGGGATGACTCAAGGCAGGAGTTTCCATGTGGGTGGGGAGCCTGCGACCCCTGCCTACAGGCAGTGGTCCAGGCCAGCCATGGGCCTGTGGGCTGTGCGCAGCTGCTTTGCATCCCTGGGGCCTGCTTGCCTGCTGTCAGGAAGGAAGTGACCTGTGGGCTCCCTGCCTGTATGGTTGCTTCTTGGTTAGACACAGACAGGCCAAGGTCGCCCTATCCATGTGACGCTGGCCTGGGATTGAGGTGCTCCTGTGATTCCAGGGTCACTAGCCGCCATGGGGCAGCAGCACAACTCTCCTGCCTAGGCAGGTGTGCCATGGACCCTGTGGGTGGAGCTAGAAGCCCAGGTCATGTAGGTCATGTAGGGTGGCCCTGCCTTCAGCGCTAGGCCTGGCCAGATCTGCTCCAATGCATCGGGGTCAGGAGTCAGGATCCCTAGTCCATGGTGGCAGATCCATGGCATGTTTGTGGCCCGAAGGCTTTTTGTGCCATTGGAGGCTCTGAGTGGTTCACCAGCACAGTCCACGAGGGCTTTCACGCCATCACAGTAGCTGTCACTACTGCTTCTTTTACTGTGAGTTCTCTCCTGTTGTCAGCTTGAGTCTGTTCAGTCTGAGCAGTGTGGCCTGAGCCGCAGTGCTGGGCTGTGCTCCTGGCCCTCAAATGGCGTGAACCCAGGCACACCCCACCAGCCATAAGCTCCTGCACCAGGACACTGAGCAACACCGCACTGTGGCTCTAATGTGGGGAGGGAGCGTGTGGCGCCTGCTGTGTAGTGTCATGCTGTGGTTCCCACAGCTGGCAGCAAAGGGCCAGTGTCACCACAGACATGAGGCTGCATGGTGCCATGATACACCACACACTGATGCCACTAGTTAGGGGACCACTGTCACTGGTCCGGATGTTGCTGGTTGCTGTGTGGTGTGCGAAGTATGTTCTGTTCTGTCACTTGTGCCTGTGGGTAGCATTGTGCACACAGGAGGAGAAAGTCTTGTTTTTCTTACCTCTTAGGGCCAGGAGTACGAGCACCTCACGCCATGCCTGGGACACTTCCAGGGAGGCATTTGCCCCCAGGCAGAAGGCACTGTGGGTAGGAGGCTACTGGGCCAGAACCCTGGGCACTGAGACCTTGCCCCACACTGCTCTGTGGGCTTCTGGGCTCCTGGAAGGGAGGATGTGTGTTTGCCAGTGCTGGGGGAAGCTCCTCTGGGGTTCTTCTGCTTCTCCCCAGATCCTGAGCAGGCTCAAAGGGCTGGCGCTGGACACTGAGGCAGAGCTAGAACGGCAGGATGCAGCCTTGGACGGCATCACCACCACCGTGGACCGCACTACCTTGACTGTGGACAAGCATAACCGACGCATGAAACGACTGACCTAGGAAGGCCCAGACCACAGGCAGCTGCTGCTGACACCAGCTCTGTGTCCTTATGGGGCCACCGCATGGCCAGGGACCTGCTCTCCACTGTCAGTCTGTGTTTGTACCTTTTTGTCCTGTTCTCCAGACTGTACAGAAAGACTGAAATCTTTGGGAAGCCCTTCAACATTACAGCCCCTGCCTGTGCCCTGTACCTCTTCCTCTGGCAGCCCTCACTCTCCCAGCCCACGGCACTGCTTTACAAAGGGGCACGTTGCCTTTCCCCACAGCACTGAGTTCTGTCTGTGACCCATCCCCAGAAGCAGAGGTAAGCACAGAGCGGTGCAGGCTCTGAAGCTGCCCTGTTGTCCTTACCCTGTGTGCTTTGAGGGGTGCTCAAGGCCATGGGTTGTGGGGAGGAGGCCTTCTGGTCGGTCTCAGAGGCCTGGGACTACTCACATTCAGGGGGTACACGGTAACGGGCCATGAGTGCAGGCTGCACATGACAGCCCACACCTGTGTGCATGTGCTGACCAGTCCCCCCAGGAGTGATTCTACTCTGTGGCTCTGGGCCCTTGGCCATCCTTTCCCAGTGCTTCCTAGAACCCCAGTAAACCTCTGTAAACACTGCCATCCCTGCGCTGTGGGGCACAAGTCCTTCCTCCTCCTCCATGGCATCGGCCCAGTAGATCCCTGCCTCCCCTCCTGTTGCCCACCCTACCTGACACAAGAATAAGGACTGGTTTTCGGCTGGCTGACATGTTACTCAGCACATGTGCTACAGGGTGTGTGTGTTTTGCTGGTAACAGCAGGACTTTGTCCATGCTGGGGCTGAGTGACCTAACATGGAGCACAGGCACCATGCTGTCTTCACCCACTCACACCACTTGACTTCACTCCATCTGGAAGCTTCCTTTGCAAGGGTGGAGAGTGGGGCTGGAGTCCCCACAGGCCAGCCGAGAGGGAGGAGAAAGGTAGGATGAGGGACAGAAGCTAGAGTTGGAGGGATGAGTTCCAGGGGACAACATCACACAGCACATTTTTCGAAGTAGCTCCAAGAGGGGACTCCGAGTTTTTCCCTGGAAAATGACTGTGTAAGAGGGAAGTGCTGGTTGCCCTGGCTGGTTGTTGGCAGAGTAGATGGGTGTGAAACCTCACTCTCCACCCTGAGCCTTTGAGAAAGGCAGAGCTCCAAGAAGGGTGGGAAGGGGGAGCTGCAGTCTCCACCACACTGTCCCCTTTACCCCACCAGTACCCACTCGGACCTCGCAGGGTCAGAGGGAGTGCCACAAGCACCCAGGAACTTGGCATGCACAGACTCCCTGTGGGTGTGGAGTCACCACCTCATCACAGGAGCCCTGCCTTCTCGCTCAGGATGAGTAATGCAAGAAGTTTGGAGACAGCTGTGCCAACCCAGGTGATCGTGTGTTCATGGTGTTTTCACATGCAGCCCTGGGTATGGAGGAAGCACCGGAGCAGCTTCATAGCGGGTAAGGGAGGGTGGGTGTGGCCATCCATCCAAGAGACCCAGGAAGGGCACCTAAAAAGGTCATTGCTGGAGCAGGGCCTGCATGCCACATGAGGCCCTGGGACCCAGATGTGGGCGGTGAGTTAGGAGGCTAGGGCGGTGCACACCATTGTGCCAGGAGTCTGGGCATCTGTCTCTTGGAGCCCCTGTCTCACTGCTGAGGTCAGACCATGTTTGTGAACTTCATTGCCGAATTCACATGTTGGTGTGAGTTCAGTATAACAGGGCGGGTCCCTCAGCATCAGTGGTTCTAGCAGGGTAGGAAAGCTGGAGCTGGCAGCCTGCATCCCCACAGGTGCGTGCACGTGAGGAGCTGTGCTGTTGGACTCCCAGGCCTCCAGAACTGCAGGCCCAGTAAAACTTACAAATGACCCAATACTGTGTTTTTAATCATCTGGCCCTTCTGAGAATCATGCTGAATTTAAGCCACTGCACAATATTAGGTGGTGACCAGGTCTCTGCCTCATGAATGATGAGTCCACTCCTGCCTCTGCATTAGGGAGGTCACCAGTGGGTTCTGCTACCTCTCATAGACAACCCCTGGGCTGCTGGCGACTCTGCCAGTGAGAAAGCACCATACCCAGCCCTTCCACCTTGGCCCAGACTGTGGGACACAGTGAACCCTGTTTCTTACAGCTTGCCCAGCCCAGCATGGCATTAGCCCTTTTACCTCTAGAGCCCTCTTGTACATAGCATCACAAGAGACACAGATGCAGACCTCAAAAAATACCTGTACTGGAGGCTTGGGAAAGAAAGTCACGGGACCATCCCGTATGCTTCTGAAGCCAGGCCATGGACAAGGCCTGCTCTGGCCACCTGGCTGCTACTTGCTGCTGGGGCACAGGCACTTGGGTGAGGATCACCTTGGCAGAGTGCAGCTGGTGCCTGGAGCATAGGCTGTAGGGTAAGGTAGCTCCCCCTCATCCATCAGCTTAGGGCACAGCACTTGAAGTGCAGGTTCCCAGAGAGCAAGGGGTAAAAACTAAGTTCCTTGCAGAAGTATTGGCTGTGAGTACTTCCAGAATGGGGTACTTGTGGGTCGCTGGTTGTGGCTGTGATGATTAGAGACCATGTTGGGACCTGCTGGGGAGCTCATAGGATGATGGGCAGGCAGGCTTCCTGTGGGAAACAGATTTGAGCTGTATTTGGGGTGAGACTCAGAGGTGCAGGGTGGAGAGAACTGCTCTTGGGGACACCAGGATGTCCTGTGGGGATGGGGCGGCTCCCAAAGCAGGCCCTGGTCATGAATTTTGGAGGTAGCATACCCCGTGTTGGAATGTGGCAGGTGCCTGTGGGACAGATGTCCTGGTAGAAGGGCTCTGCACCTTGAGAGAATGCACCAGCCTCAGCCACACTGCCCAGGCATCTGGGAGCCCTCTCCCTGCAGACCCAGAGAGTAACCCCTAGCTGGGCCAGGAACCACAGTGAGGACACAGGAAGATGGCAGTGGCACAGACAGGGCTGTGACACTGATGTCACTTTGCTTAGGACAGTCACATGCCACCTGCCTTCCCAGTGTCTCATCCCTCGACATGGCAGGTGGAACAGGCTGGAGGTCTTGGTGGGCACAGGATGGAGAGAGAAGGCATGAAGGAAGGTGGGCACAGGGACCAGCATGGGACAAAGCAAAGGACTTGGCCCCGAGGTCCTGGGGATACCAGCAAGAACAGCAATGGGAATACACTCAAGGAGGCTCACTGGATACCCCATCAGGCATGGAGTACACACCTGCGACCCCAGCACTCGGGCGGCTGCAGTAGGATTGCTGCAAGTTTGAGGCCAGCCTGGACTACTCAGTGAGACCCTGTCCCAGAACACAAACAGACCTGATATCTGTGCTTGGACTTAACCTTTTGTCAGCTGGGCAGAGCACACAGCCAGCAGAGGGAGCTGCTGGGCAGAAGAGGCTGCCCATGGCCAGGCCAGCCAGGGACAGAGGCCGCTGTGCAGCATCCATGCCTGGGCACACCTCGGCTGAACAGCAAGCACCTCCAACACAAGGGAACTGTAGAACGGTGTGGGTACACACGGGGACAGCTCTGTCCCAGATGTGCTGGGAGGCGGGATCCCAGGTGCCCTGTCACGGGACTCACTGTTGGAGTTGGTGCTATGCCCTCTTACTTCCTAGGCTGTCACACTGTTGACAGGATTCTTCTTTCTGTCCCTGACCTCGCATAATGCTCAGTGTTTTTGTGTTTCTTCTAGGCTGCTGTTCAAGAGGGTTTACTGGATTGCTTTTTGGGGGCAAAATTCTTTCCACAATTTGTGAACCAGACATGTTTGCTGCCAAAATCCTATTGTGGCATCGGCATGCGATCATAGTTATCATCATTGTTATCAAAAAAGCAAAAAAAAAAAAAAAAAAAGGAGTTTAGAAAGGAGCCATGACTTGTCCTGTCCAGTGAAACTTTGAGGACATCAGCACCATCCTTCTGCCCTGGAAGTAAAGAGCAGAACATCAGAGGACCCCAGCTCCACTCGGTCTGCCTGGAAACTCCTGTCACAGGGTGAACCCCGCCCCCATAGCTGGAGAGACTGGGGCAGACAGATTTCCTCTGTTTGGAGCAGGAGCCCATGATGGAGTCCCCCAAGGACAGAGTTCAGCCTCAGATCCTGAGCCATGTCTTGCTGGAGGCAGATTGTGTGTGCTTCTGAGGAGGGGGAACTCTGGTGAGCTTGCCTCCCAGAGCTCAACCAGGTTCTCATGGCAAAGTTCCCTCCCTGGCAGAGGGAGGTTTCAGTAGCCACTTTGGACTGTGCCCTTGGGTTCCTAAGATGATCTGGCTCAAGAGAAACTGCCACAGCAAGGCCTGACTCCCCTGGAGGGAGGGAGATGCCCCATTCCATGTTCTTCCAGCAGCCTATTCCTACCCAAGGGGCTGGGAGGCCTTAGAAGCACTCGTGAGGTTCATAGCCCAGGGACACTGATACATCAGAATGTAACAAAAGCCTGAAAAGTGGTACTCTCCCCAATATGTTACCCCTGCATTATGGACATCGTGTTTACAGCAGTTCTTTTTACTCAGAATGTCAGGGTCACTCTTTGATACAAAATTCAAATCATCCTGAAAGGTAGAAAGTACATACTGAAGAGGCTGAGCCAGCTTGTGAACCAGAGTCAGAAATGGTGGGAATGTGGAATTATCTGGCCAATATTTTTTGAAAATTACAATGAATATGTGAATGGCTTTTATGCTAAAGTGCACAACACAAGAAGCAGGAACATGAACATTCTAAAACTAAAAACACTTCACAGGAAGGAAGAGAACCTTGGGTAGGCTCATCAATAGATTGGAAAGCATCTGTGAGCTTAGGGATGTTTGATAGGAGTTTCCAGAATAAAAAGCAGATAGACATGAAACTAGAATGGAACATAATAAACATAATGAGGGTAGCAAAGATTTGGTGAAATCACCAATTTAAGGTGAAAGTGACAGAATTTCCCCAAGTCAATGTCAAACACAAAATGGCAGATCCAAGACTCTCAGAACACTAAGCAAAGTAAATGCCAAAACTACTATGTATAGCATATTCAAGTGTAAAAAATAATTGAAGCCAGAATAAAAGACTGTTTTACTTACACAGAGCGGCAAATATAAGAACATCTGGCTTCCGAGAAACCATATAAGCAAGGAGGGTAGAGAAGAATGTTGAGAAAATCCACCAGCCTAGAATTCTGTCATATGAAATTATCCTCCAAACAAGTGGGAAAAATAAAGATTTCCTCAGACAGATATGGAAAGTAGTCAGATTTGCCTTGCTGGAGATGCTAGAAGCCGTTCAGAAAGAAGGAATAGGATTTGCATAATGAAAGGGGGCCTTTCAGAGAGGAAAAAAAAGGTGAAATAAAACCAATATTTTAAATTATCATGTAACCATTTCTTAAAAATGAAACAGTGTAACATTTTGTGTGTATGTTATAAGTGAAGCAAATGACAGTAATGAAGCCAGATGTAAAATGGTAGAATTTAGATTAATTGGTAATTATAAAGTGCTTGCATTACCCATAAGGTAAGATTGTGTTACTTTAAAGTAGATTAGGATTGGTTGTAAAAATATGCTGCAAACTCTGAGGCAAATACTAGACAATTAAAATAAATTTAACTGCTGTGCTAAGGGAGAGATGAGATCAGGTGCATTCAGGGTGGTATGGCCATAGACTGCTAAGGGAAAGAAATGGAATCTGAAACTGCTCAATTAAATCACAAGAAACTAAGAGTGAAAGATTTAAACGAGGTAAACAAATATAAAAGTGACATATAGTGATATTAATCCATCTCACCAATAATCACTGTAAATCTCCATGATCAACATGCATCAATTAAAAGACCATTAGAGTGGATTTAAAAGATTCACCAATGTTGCCCACAAGAAACCAACTTTTTTTTGAGACAGGGTCTGGCTTTTGTAGTTCAGGCTGGCCCTGAGTTCAGCCTGGAACTCACAGCAATCCTCCTGCCTCTGCCTCCCAAGTGCTGGGACTACAGGTGTGAGCCACCATGCCCAGCACTGTGGTGTGATACTGATTGCTGGTGGGTGTGAGTCTCCACATCCAGCATTGTTGTATGGGGTTACCGGGAATCAAACCGGGGTCCTTGCACTTACAAGGCAGGTGCTAGAACCACTGAGCTAAATCCCTGTCCCAAGAAACCTATTTAAATGCAAGGTATAAGTGAAATATACAATGAATGGTTAAAGTTTTAAAGTATGTATTACAGTGAAAGATGCACTGCCATTAATCTCCTTCAAAATACCTCCTTCACTTTCAACACACTTATTCCATCATTCTTGCAACTTCCTGAAATGGTTCTGGAAAGTTCTTTTTCTTGAGTGTCTTTACAGTTTATGATCAAAAATACTGTGAGTGTCAGCACTGAGTTCCATCCAACAGAAAAGTATCCTGTACAAACATTATGATGTGTCCATCTTATTGATTAGATCTGGGACCATATAACTTCTGGTTCTTCCTCAAAGTCAAAATGGCTGAGGGATGACCATTTTGAATTGATTCAGGACACTGAGGCAGCCATGACAGTGCAACTAAAGACTCTTCACAAAAGAGTGCTTCAGAAGGCAGCAAGAATGATGGGACAAGTGCATTCACAGCAAGGAGAACAATTTTAAGAGAGTAATGACATGTCTTTAATGCTTTCTTATTTAAACATTCACTGTATATTCTGATCATGCCTTGTACAGTAAAAAGCAAAGCGATAAAGGCACCATGTGAGCAGGAGTTTCCATATTAAATTCATATACAGCAGGAGAAGGAAAGACATTACACAATAATGGAGGGGTCAATTCTCCAAGAAGATATAATAAACTTTAATGTGTATGTGCCTACCAGCAAAACATCAAAGTACGTGAGGCAAAACTGATAGAACTACAAAGAGAAATAACTAGATCCAGCCTCACAACTGAAGACTTTAAGTTGGACTTAAAGACTTTAAGACAGTTGAACTTAATAGCACTATCAATCAACTGACATCTAACTTCATCCATTACAGCAGATTTCACATTCTTCGTAAGCTTATCTGGAATATTCTCTTAAGACATACCAAATCCTGGGCTATAAAACAATTTAATAAATATAAAAGATTATAATCATATAATGTCTGCTGTCTGACCATAATGGACTTAAACTAGAAATCAATAACAGAAAGCTTAAAGATTACAAAAAGTTGAACATTAAACATACTTCTAAATGACATGGATCAGAGAGGAACTCCTGAGAAGATTTTTTTAAAAAATTGAATTAAAATGCAACTGGTTAAGATTTGTGAGATTCGGCAAAAACTGTAGTTAGAGGAAAATTTACACATTGAATGTAGGTATTAGAAAAGAAAATTCTATAAGCAATAACATAAGCTTCCACCTTAAGTAAATGGGAAAAGAAGAGCAAATTTATATCAAACAAGGTAGGCAAAGTTCCACTGAGCTAAATCCCCAGCCCTTAATTTATATATAGAAAAGAAATAACAAAAATTAGCACAGATATCAATGAAATAAAAATCAAGAAAGATAATAAAGTTTAAAAATTAATTATTTGAAAGATTAATGAAATTAGTAAATTTCTAGCCAGGTTAAGGAAAAAGACAACACAAATTACTAATACAAGAAATCAAAGAGGGATTATCACTGATACCATGAACAACAGATAATAATATTGTGGACAATTATATTCCCTCAAGTCTGGTAACCTAGAGGAAATGGACCAATTCATTAAAAGACTTAATCTGGAAAAACTCAAGAGAAGAAATGCACACTATGAATAGGCCTGTATTTAAGTAAAGAAGGTGAGTCAGAGCTTAATCACTCTCCTAACAGAAAGTACCAGGTCCCTGCTGGTTCACTATCAACACTGGAAGAAGAAACCCCACTAGTTCTTTATAGTCTCGTGTAGCAGACGGGGTGGAAGGGTGCTTCCTCACTCACTCTGAGGCCACCACCACCCCATCACCAAAATCAAAGATGTCACAAGAAAACTGCAGGTTGCTACCAGGAACATAGAAGAAAAATTCTTAACTATATGTAACAGCAAATTGAATCCAACATTGTGTAAAGAGAAGTATAGCCACAACCAAGCACAGTTTATCTCAGGTGTGGAAGGCTGATTTAAAAAGTTAGTTAATGTAATCCCTCTCATCAATAGGCTGGGAAGAAAAATCAGAAGATCACAACAGATGCCATAAAAGCTTTTGCTAAAGGAACTCTCAAATTGGAAATAGAAGAAGGCACCTTCAACTTGATAAAATTATCTACCAGATACCCACAGCTAACATGATGTCTAATAACGAAATAGCCTTCACAAAGGAGCACGTCTGCTCCCATTACTGCCTTTCACTACATACTGTCCACCTTAACTACTGCAGTAAGACAATGAAAGGAAATAAAAAGGTGTCTGAATGAAGAGAGAAGGAACAAAACTGTCTTTGTGCACAGATGACAGAATTGTCTAGGTAGAAAATATGAAAAAAAAATTTAAAACCTCCCTAGAACTAATAAGCAATTACAGCAAAGTTTCAGTATACAAAGTTATATGTCAATTGCTCTTTGTATGCCAGCAGTAGACAAATTGGATTTTGAAATTAAAAGGACAACACTGTTTACACTAACACCCCAAATAATAGAAAACTTAGATATAAATCTAACAAAATGAGTACAAGATATAAGTGAGGAAAATAAAAAATTCTACTTATCTCAAATATCTAAATAAATGGAGAGCTATTCCATGTTCATAAATAGGAAGACTTGATATTGTCAGGCTGTCTTCCCAAGTTGATCTGAAGATTTAATATAGTCCCAGTCAAAATCCAGCAATAAATGGATTATTAAGTTTGTATGGAGAAACACAAGGCCTAGCATGGAGAAATAACATTGAAGAAGAAAATAAGGACTGACATCACCTGGCTTCAAGCCGTACTCTACAACTATAATTATCAAGACATTGTGGTGTTGGTGAAATAATAGGCAAATGGAGCAATGAACAGAAAAGAGAGCTCAGATATAGGACTACATAAATACAATAAACTGATATCTGATAACAGTGAAATGACAATAGAGTGATGAAGGTGCAAAGGTAGAAAAGCTTTTTCAACAAATGGTAGGATGACTTTGTACCCACATGCAAAAAAAAAAAAAGATTAATAGACCACAGGTCACAGTGTAAAATACCAAACTATTAATATCCAAAAAGGTAGCACAGGTGGAAACACAGATCATCTTGGGATTAGGGGTGATGTGCACATATTTAGATATCTGTTGCAGCAGTACCCACTGTGTAGTCACAGAATCTATGTTCACTTTCTATAACTGCATGGCTGGGAGCAGGAGAAATTCCTTCTCTCCTGATGCCCACCTGGAGACCCGGACAGTTGGCACCTCGGCAGTGGGGCCTGGTCCCGCTGCCTGTGCACTTCCCACAGGATGCCCTGAACCTGCAGGTCCCTGTGCTGCTGGCTGTGGCCTCCCCCGTCTTCACAGGAGCAGTTCCCAACACCATCTCAGGGAAAGCTCATCTTGACCTTGGTTGCACCTGCAGAATCCTGTCACTGACAGCTGTGTTTAATGGACAATCAAGAAAAGCCACATGGACCTGGGCTTGGACCCTGAAGCCCCTGAGAAGCTGCCCTCTGACTTCTGCCTGATACCATGTTCTGGCCATAGCACCACTTGCCCAGGGAACTCCAGGATCCAGTGACTCTCCCTCACCCTATGCCCCACTGTGCCTTTCTGTCCTGGCTGGCAGCTCTGTGCTCATGTGATACTGCTGCATGTGTCCTGCCTCATCCTTCATCCTTTGCAGGGTTTCCAGACCCTGGCTGGGGACCTCAGGTCATTTCCACTTCTGAACCTCCATTTCTACAGCTGTTCAGAAACTGTCGCTGCTTCTGTGCATAGTTCTGAAGACCTTGTGTCCCAGACCCACAGCACCCTGACCTAGACGCAGCCTGCGTGGCCCTGGCTCTGCACCGCCCCCAGTGTGTCTCCCACATGACACCCCTCCCTGACCTCAGAGGCCAGTGAGAGAGGGAGAGGGGCAGCCTCCCTTCCAAAGGCTCCCAAGTTCCAAGGCCTCGGGACAGATGGCTTGAGACCTCCCTGTCACTTACCGCCACTTGCTCCTTTCAGCCCACCTGCAACAGCACCTGGAGTCCCTGGGAAGGGGGCCTGCGCTGGGCCCCGAACTCTCTGTGGTGTCATAGGAAGGAGCCGGTTGCACAGATATGTTAAGATTCATTCCACACGGAGGCATATTTCTGGTTAAATGTTTTGCATGTGGCAGGTGGTGTTCACAGCAGCACAGCTGGGAGGGGCTGTGGTGCTATAGACCAGGAGATGTTGGCCAGTGCACGGCTGGCCCAAGGGAGGCCTCAGCCGGGCTCCTGGATCACAGGTGCAGGTCACCTGATGGGTGTCAGTCCCAGGGAGCCTGGGAGAGGGCCAGGGAGAGGCCAAGGCTGGGCCCTGATCGATCCCTACCCCATCCTTGGAGCCACACCCAGGGGCTGCAGGGGTCAGGGCACCCCCAGCCTGGCCTCTGATGCTCATGGAGGTGGACATGCAGCTGCTTAGGCCCCCTCCACCTCACCACGTCTCAGAGGCCTGGAAGTCATTCAACATGCCCTGCACCCAGTGGAAGAGAGGCATCCTGGGTCGGGGCTGGAGTCCAGTTACTTCAGCCATGGGACAGGCACAGGCTGGGCACAGGAGGAGCCAGGCCTGGCACTGGCAGCAGAAGGATGAACTGCAAGTGTGGGTCCTGGTGCTAAGCTAGCCCCCTTCTCCCCAAGGGATGCCTCAATAGCACCCTGGCTTCTTCATCTTTCTGTGCATACAGCCCTGTGAAGAGATCTAGTTGTACATCAGGGCAGAGAAGAGGTTAACAACTACTCACCTGACATCTTAGCACCCTCCGTACCTGGGTATTTTTCTTTGCCCACTTGTCTTTTTTGAGGGAGTAGGATTATAGAGATAGGTTCTTGCTATGTATTCTAAGCTAGCCTTGAACTTATTATGTATCTTAAACTGGCTTTGAACTGGTAATCCTCCTGCTCCCGCCTCCTGAGTGCTAAGATTACAGGTGTGTGCACTATGGCCAGCTGCATTCTTTGCTTATTAAAGCAAAATTTCTACCCTTCCACTTGGAGAGGTATGGACTCATTCAGACACGCAGCCACCGACCCCTGTGTGACCAGGCTGGCAGCAGCCTGTGTGCTGTGGGGGCTGTGCTGTGTCACTAGGGTTTGCCTGGAACAGGCTGCCGGGTACTGTGGAGTCTCATCAGGTCCATGGTCCCCAAGAGTGCAGCTGGCATAGAAGCAGGTGGCAGCAGCTCCAGAATGGAGCGTGGCCCCTTCCCAGCCTCAAAGCCTTCACATCTGCGCTAGAACCAGTGTTTTAGAGCCAGTAATTCCTTCCTGTGACGGGGCTTGAAGCAAATATGTTGGGTAGGATGATCCTGCTGCCTGCCCCACGTAGGAGCAGTGGGGCCTGGATGCTGTGTGGTGGGGTGGGGACCTCGAGTGCTGGTGCCATGGGAGAGATCTGGCTGGGGCAGCCCAGCCCTTTGGCAGCAGTGGCAACAGATATATCTGCAAGGCAGAGAGGGTCCTTGTGCCACAAAGTGGGCATTGCCTGGGGGAGGAGTGCTAGGGGCATGCACAGGTATTAGGGATGTGTGCACACAGTGGTGTGTATGCTCACACGTGACATGGGGCTGTCTGCAGTGGGTAGTGCAACCTGTGCTACTTCTGCTTAACTTTCAGGGCCCAGGGCATCTCATTCTGTCATAGACCTGCCCACCAGAGGTGACCTCAGTAACACACCAA
Source organism: Petromus typicus (assembly GCA_004026965.1). Classification (NCBI taxonomy): domain Eukaryota; kingdom Metazoa; phylum Chordata; class Mammalia; order Rodentia; family Petromuridae; genus Petromus; species Petromus typicus. Next base: position 33,325 of record PVIR01005490.1, read on the forward strand.
CAACCACTGGGCCACTGGGCCTGCTCCACAGAGCCCAACCCTGCAGAGCCCATCTACCTGGGGTCCCACGTGGCTTGAGGGGAGTGGGCATCAAGCATTGGCATGCATCCCAGGCCCGTCCTGCCCCAGGACTCTAAGCCCCGCCCCGTCCTTCCTTCTCACGCAGGGGCTGGGAAGTCTCTTTGTCATCACAAGAGACGCGCTCCCCAGCCTCCTGTTTCTCTGCTTCTCACCTTAGCCATGCTCTGGGCTGGCATAGACCCAGGAAGGACACAGCAAGGCACCTCACTGACATTGCTGGCTGGAATAGTAAGTTGCCCTCTACTCCTGACTCAAGGCTGGTGGGATGCAGCACAGACTCCAACAACAAACACCACAAGACTTCCTGCGCTGCATGTGAGCCACTGTGGGCTGAAGGCTGCACCTTGAGCAGCACTGTACCTGACAGGCCTCAGGGCTGAGCCCTGATCGCTTTGATAGAGGAGAGGCCAGGAGAGACTCGCTCTGTCTCCCTGTGTGCCTTCCTGCACCTTCAGGACTTTTCAGTGAGAGGACATTGCCAGACAAGGACCTGACCTGTGGGCAGAAAGATCACCTGCCCATGGAATTGTATGATCACCAACAGAATACAGACCAGGATTGGCCTGGTCTCCACACACCATGGGTATGACCCACGCTGCTGCCAGGCAGAGGCTGGATGTCAGGGTGGCAGGTCACAGAAGACATAAGACATGCACCTCAATGGCAGGTGTCCTGGCCCCACAGGAGCACTGTTGCATGCGCCACCCCCCCTCCCATTCACCTGCTAGCATGACTGCAGGTGCCAGGAATTGGCCACATGGAACTCAGCCCGTTTCCAGACTGAATCACAGAGTGCAGGTGTGTCCCCACATGAGGGTGTGCAAACTTAGGAATGAATGAGAGTGACTCCTCCAGGCCCTCCCCAAGACCTTAAGGACCAGCCCCCACCCCAGAGGACATGGGCTCCCAGCCACATGGCTGGCCATTGTGGAACCCCATACCTTCACACATTTGGGGTGTCCTTGTACCTTTCAGAGGCTTTATTAACTTTTTCCTTGAGTCAATGCTTCTGTGTTGGTTGGTCTGTTTTCACGCTTCTTCCCTGAAACAACCCTGCCTCAGCTTCCGGGAGAGTTGGGAGTGCACTGCCCAGCCTGCTTTTTATGACTTTTTTTTGAGACGGGGTCTCACTTTGCAGTTCAGGCTGGCCCTGAGCTCACTATGTAGCCCAGGCCAGCCTCAAACTCATGGCAATCCTCCTGCCTCTGCCTCCCTAGTGCTGAGATTGAGCCACCATTCCCACCATTTTGGTATGTGGTTATCGGGGATCAAACTCAGGACTTAGCACTTGCAAGACAGGCATGGGAACCACTGAGCTAAACCCCCGGCCCTTTTATGACTTTTTTTTTTTTGAGACAGGGTCTCGCTTTGTAGTTCAGGCTGGCCCTGAGCTCAGCCTCAAGCTCATCACAGCAATCCTCCTGCCTCTGCCTCCCGAGTGCTGGGATTACAGGCATGAGCCACCATGCCCGGCACTGTGGTATGTGGTAATGGTTGCTGCTGGGCGTGAGTCTCCATGCCCAGTATTGTATGTGGTTACCAGGGATCGAACCCAGGCCCTTGTGCTTGCAAGACAGGCGCCGGAACCACTGAGCTAAATCCTCGGCCCAACTTTTATTATTTTTAATTGAAAACACAAGCAGTTATGACTGAGCTTTGCAACTAACGTTTTCCTTCTTTTAAGCATCTGGGTCAGCTTAATTAAAATTTGCTTTGATTTTGCAAACCAAGCGTTGAAAAGAACATTGCATTTGCTGCAGAACCAGTAGATTACGCTGTGGCTGAGATCCCTCACCCTTGACGTTGTTTGTGTGAACAGGAAAAGCTCACTCTTTCCTGTCCCTGCCTTTATAAATGTCCCGCATTGAAGTGGATAGTAACACGTGCATACTATAACACAGATCCCATTTGCTTCACTGCTAAAGGTGGAAACGCAGCCTCCTCAAGGACTGTGCCTCTGCCTCTGCTCTGTGGATGGAGCTGACCTCCTGAGCCTGGCACCGTCACAGGTCCTGAAGGTCTGCTTTGGCCTCGTCTGGGCCAGCATTCTCACTAGTGAGTCCTTTCGAGAGCCAGGCCTACACACGTTACAACATGAGTGACATTTCCCAATGTTAGAGGAAGGACCAGGAATGAGTGCTGAGCAGGAGTTTTATACCTTACTTTGATTTTTAAATCTACACAAGGAAACACCCAGCATGGTGGTGCACGACTATAATCCCAGTACTTAGAAGGCTGAGGTGGGAGGATCACTGAGAAGTTGAGGCCAGCCCAGGCTATACTGAGTTCAAGGCCAGCCTGAGCTACAGAGTGAGACCCTGTCTCAAAACAAGTAAAAGATAATCATTTCCACGGTAGCACCATGAGAAAGAATATCAGGCCATGAGAGGGCTGTGAAACAAAAGAACTGGACATATTAGTATTATATCAGTAAGGTATTTTCATTCGTTGCCCTCTATTTCTTTTCCTTCCAATCTTTATTCCAATAAATTGACATTGTGTGAACAGTAGACACAAGAAAGCTATTTATGTCTCTACTGGTAGTTAGTTCACACTGACTCTCCTAGCTAGGTTTTGTCCTCATGACATTGAACAGACAAAACCTTTACTCAGATGCACTGTCGCAGACCCAGCCATCACCCTTATACACAGTCCTGAATATACCTCTTTTCTTTCAATGGGAATTGTGCTTTGGGGATTTAGGCTTTTGGAACAGCCATATTTGGGATAATAATCTTTCGAGATTCTGAACTTTGAGCATTTCAACACTTGTGAGTATCTTTCAGGATGACAGGTGGAACCATGCTGGGCCACATGGGCACATCCCCTGCCTGCCTTTGGCTCATTTTATAACATTCATCCCGTCGGTCTCACCCCTACACTCCCTCCCATGAGCCAGGTGTGTGGATATAGTGTCTGTGTCTTCTTTGGAGCACTTGTTCCATGGTGCCCAAACACCATGGTGCCCAAACCTCCAGCTGGTTTGTGAGGGACCATGTGGATGCCCTGACCCTCTTCCTCCCCACTCAGATGGAGGGGAATCTCAGCTCAGTACACTCTGCATGTTCATGTTGGCCAAATGAACACCAGCAGGTTCAAAGCACAGTAACAGTTGAGTGTGGCTCAGTGGCGGACACATGTGCTCTGGATCCAAGCCTGTGCCTTTGAAAGCAGACATGCTGTGAGCAGTGCCCAGAGGTGACCGTGCCAGCTGGGGCCACAGTGGAGGATCAGTGGGGCGTCTGTGCAAAGACAGCGAGGACAGGACAGGAGCTCTCGCTGCTGACCCAGGCGGGCCAGGGATCACTGCACAGGGCTAGCTTAGGTCCTCCTCCCACTTTCCTAGAAACTGCCCTTGCCTCTGCACCTTGGAATTGTTCGCTGTGGCACATGTACCTTCTAATGTGACGTGTCCAGATGAACACAACTCTTTGGAAAACCCAGTTTGCTGTGTGGGCTTTGACACGCAGGCAGGCAAAGGACGATAGCCACGGCAGGCAGCAGGAGGCCCAGCCCGGATGGCCCTGGGCTCTGTGACCAGGACATCTGCAGCTTCCCAGATGCTCCACTCAGCTCTGCATCTGTCCCTCTCCCCACACAGGCCTGGCCTGGGCATTTCTGGGACTTCTGAGATCAGAGCAGCGACACTCTGTTCACACATTCTGCATCACTATCTCCACCCTGTGTGGGCAAGACCCACACACACAGTACTCATGTGGTTCTAGCACCCCCTCCCTCCTCTGTACCTCAGTTTCTCTAAAGGAGTGATGCATCCTGCTTGGTCGTCCTTGCATGGAACTGGTACCACCCCTTTCCTAGGACCTGCCAAGGTGCCTGCACCCCACCTCATTTGTGGCCTCTAACACATAGTGGGGATGTTCGGTGGAGCCTGGGCCCCATAGTAGCCCCCAACTCTCCAGTTTTCAGAACCCTGAGGGTAGTAGCTCCCACTTGTGCTAGTCCGGAGGAGCACTGGGCCTGGGAATTTGCTGTGGGGTAGGTGCGGCCCTTGCTGGCTCAGGTAGGGAGACTGTTCTGCCGCACTTCTGGAAGGGACAGTCCCCTCCCCGTAACCCCAGGAGAAGTTCTGCTCCTTTTCCAGAACTTGTTTCTCGCTCTTTTCCTGAGCTCAAGAATGTCAAAGATGAAGCTCAGCATGCAGGATGTTGCTACAGTCTGTGCAGGAAGCAGGGTTTGCATGGCCCAGGCCACCGGAGGAGGCCTGTCCAGCCTCCGTCTTCATCCCTGGGGACCTAACAGGAGGAGAGAGGAGCTGAGGAAGAACGGGAGAACAGCCCCCAGGAACAGCAGAGCAGGGTGACTGGGGAGGCCCCACCTGGCTCCTGCACCCCACAGGAGGAGGGAACGAAACAGGGCAGCTCTGTGACTAGAAAGTGAGACTGGGGCTCCAGCCAGATGATCTCTGGGGCCTGTGACCCTCAGCTGTGCTGGACATCTGCTGAGATGCAGTTGGAAGCCTGAGGTCTGCAGTGCTCAGCTGAGATCATGCCAGGTCAGGGCCCACAGCTGGTCATAGAGAGGGTTGCCACAGAGGCAGGGCCCTTATAGCCCAGGCCAGCCATGCTGCATCTGCACTGTCCCCAGCTGCACCTATAGGACATTAGGGCCCAGGATGGGAACCCAGAAGCATCAGTCCTCCTGCCTAGGACAAGGCTGCCCCCCCCACCCAGGTTTCTTCTGCGCTTGGCTATGCAGCCAGGCAGGAGGTAGATAGCAGGAGGACAGGGATGGTCAGGCCAGGCCAGCGCAGAGTAGGGCTTCTCATTTCCACCTATGGACATATCTCACAGAGGCAAGGAAGGGGACAGAGGAGGACAGAGAGCTTGGTGCAGGACAAGACTGTTTTCTCTAAGCATTTCTAGATTTCCAGTGTGATGCAATAAATCTATGAAACACATTCAGTTATTTTAAGGTCTGTCAAGATGTCACATCTTTCCTCTGCTATGCAGACCTTGGCAGTTCGCTGTCCTTCCTGTACCTTCTCATGTGTGGCAGTGATGCCAACTGTGTCTGATGGCTCTGAATGCTGTCCTGCCTACAGTCCTACCCCATGTCAGGGGCCATTTTCTCAGCTGAGTGTGCGCGTGTGCAGGGCCTTCATGTACACCTGTCCCTTTGACTCCTTCAGGACTGAGGGCAGCGCCAAACTGCAGAGGCTGCCTGTTCTGTGCAGGGCAGTCATCTTGCACAGTTGGGGGACATGGACAGACGCGGACACACGCACATACATGCACACGGAGCACCCTAACCCAAAAATCTTCAGAGCTGGAATATTTAATACTTTGCTTTGTACTGGTTTTTTTCATATGCATATTTTATCTTGTGATATGATGTACATTCAATCCATGACCTGCAAGTGTCCCCCACATCTCACACATATTGTCTGATGGTCACTTCACACAGTATTTCTGGGCTTGGGTTTAGGCACAACCTGCCTCTGAGGTAATCACTGGGCTTCCTGTCTGCCAGTGTTCTGATCCCATGTGTTTTGTATTCTGGCTCTCTGACAAGTGGCTAACCTTGCCAGCTGGCAAGATGCTGACTATGTCCATGGGTTCAGGCTCCTGTGCAGGCCGCCGCCGTGGGCTCCCTATGTGTGGGCACTGGGAGCAGCATGGTGCACAGGGTGTCTCCTGTGCTGACCTGCAAGCCCTACACAGAGGGGCGGAGCTGTGCCACGCCCGCAGCTGGCCTCCTGCCCTGTCTGTGTCCCCTGGGCTGGATGGGCTTGAGCAGCCCAGCCAGGGCGCAGATGCTGGAGCATTCCTTGCATGCCGGGCTGCTGAAGCTGGCCCAGCCCTGCGGCACCTCTCCACGGCCTTTGGCTGACCCTGTGATGGCTGGGTGTGGCTCTTCCCGGGCTGCGGCTGCTCAGGGAGGAGTCAGCCAGCCTCACCACCAGCCCCTTCTTGCAGATGCTTGCTGAGAGCCTGGGGGGCACAGTGCTCCCCGCAGGCCCCTTGGGCAGCCCTCAGATCTGGCAAGGTGGGTGCTCAGGCAGCCTGGCCACAAACTGAGGCTGAGGCCCAAAGCGGGTCTGCCGCTGCAAGCCCCAGGGCTGAGGGCTTCTGCACAGTTACCGTGCAGGTCCCACCTGTGTCCTGGTTGGCTGGAGGCCCTGCCAAGCTGCTGGAGAGGACAGAAAAGGGGGACGTTTGTCAGGCCTCCAGGGAGTATGAGTCCCATCTACCAGCGCCACCCTTTTCCCTGTGGAAGATAGGCAACTGGAAGGCTGGGTGGAGTCCTGGAGTGGGCATCTCCCCCTCTGGATCTGCAGCCTGCAGGGGAGGTGCCTGGCCCTGCTTGCCTATCACATGTAGGGCCACGTGTAAGCCACATGTAGGGCAGGACAGCTGGGCTGTGGTCCCCCAAGCAGAGGGGCCCCTGGTGCAATTATTTCTATGGGTCCTTGTGGTTGGGCAAGAGCCCTGTGGCCAACACAGCTGCAGCTCTGCTGCCGGTCAGGCTGAGCTCTGGCTGTGGTTGGGGGCAGCTCTTAGACCCCTGAAAGGGCAGCTGCCATACTCCTGCTCTGATGAACAGCTCCACAGTGATGCCTTTGTGCAGGGCATTTACCAAGAGCCACATGAACGCAAGGCCTACAGGGCTATGGACTTGCCTGGTGGTGCAAGCTGGTGATAATAAAGCCCACATGTCCTGATCTTTGTGGGAAATGTAGAAATAGCTTTGCTTTCCTGGCCACGTCAGCCAGGAACACACTGGACACACAGCTGTGGGGCTTCTGCCCATGTGTTACCTGGGCCACGCTGAGGACATCAGGGCCCCAGGGTCTCAGGAACTCAGGACCAGTTGGCCTTACATTGCCACCTGTGTGTCCACCTTCCTCTGGCAGTGGCACCCAGGCATGGGTTTTGCCCCTTTGGAGCTGCTTACTTTGCCCTTACTTCCCTCCCAGCCTGGCTCTCCCTGGAGGCCTGAGCCCTCAGTGGCTGTGGGCCATGGATCCAGCACTGTGAGGTGTTCACAGGAAGCAGGTGTGTGTGTGTGTGTGTGTGTGTGTGTGTGTGTGTGTGTGTGTGTGTGTGTGTGATCACTGTGCCCACCCAGGTGACCCTACGCAGGTCACACGATGCACACTGCTGCGTCATACCATGTAGGTGCATACTGCACACTTGGGTGATGCAGTGCACACTGGAAGGTGATTGGCACAGTGCCCAGTGCACACTGCATAGCACAAGGCATGCTGGTCACCTCTTCAGCTGCTCCAGCTCCCCAGGGATGGCCTGCCCTCGAGAACCTTCTGACTTGTGTCCCCATAGCCTCCTCTGGGTTCCCCGAGGGCCCTGCTGCCTTGGAGGTTTCTGAGGATTCTGTTGGGGTACAGAGCTGAAGGCTGGTCCTAGGGAAAGATGATCCCTATGGTGGGGGCTGGGGGTACAAGAGGCCCAATGGGGGCTATGTTCTTAGGAGAAAGGTTTGAAGTCACCCCCCTGGTCCCCTTGACAGGACTCAGATGTGGATATCTCAGGAACAAACCCTACACACTTTCAAAAGCAACCTGCAAGGTGTAGGGGAAAGCACAGGGCACCCCATGTGTACCCCATGTCTCTCAGACACAAGGACCTGCCACCCAAGATGTTTTCCCATGGGCAGCACAGGGCTACCAGGGCCAGCTTCCCTTTGCAGCATATCTAAAGAGCCTTGGTACTTCTTAGTGCCCAGCCTCGAGCCCTCAGTGCTAGCCTAGTATATCCCTGTCCATCCTCCTCTGTCCACCCCCCAAGTTCCCAGCCTGCCTATCTGGCCCCGCCCTGCCCAGGCTTCCCATCTGTGGAGGGTTGGCCAGTGAACTGGCTCAACCCTGCACCCAGTACCCTCACTCCAGGCCCAGGGCCTAAGGCAGACCCTCCTGCTGGGCCCTCTCTCCCCCACAACCATCACACTCTAAGGGAACAGCACAGAAGTGTTAAGGTTTCTGAGGAGCAGTGTGGTATGCACAAAGTAAACACAGCCCAGCCCCAGGGGGGACACCTGGCTAATGGGGTGTCCCCGCTGGCCCTGGAGGAGTTGGGCTGGCTACTCTGGTTTCTGTAGCCCAAGGGCTGGCTCCTGTGGGGACCCTGCCTCTGCCTGCACCTCAGCAGCACTACCCTCATCCCCCTGGTGGCTCCAGGAGCTGCACTCACTTTCTGTCCCCAAGAGTCAGGGCTGCCTGGCACCCTGGCGGTGCAACAGGGATGGATCCTCTCTGTCGCCAGAGCTGTCCTCATACTGGGATCTCGTGTGCGCACAGGCTAGGCACCGGGAGGGCACCTGGTCACCGCCCACCACAGGTCTGGCCACGTGGCTTCCCCCGTGTGGCCCCGTGCAGCAATGCTGGAGGAAGCGGTGGTGCCCTCAGACCCTGGAGTGGGGTGCTCCCCTCCTTCCAGCTCTGCTGCCACCACAGTCCTCCTCCTACACATGGTCCCACTTGTGACTATGCCACAGCCAACTGGGCCCGCAGCAGAGGCCAGGTCCTGGGCTGGCCAGTCTTGGCTTCTGGCCTCCAAAGCTGGGGCTAAACTCTTCTTCACACAAGATCTGATCTCAGGTACACAGGTACAGGAAGAGAGCCAAATAGCAAGTGCCATGCCACTGGGGCACAGCACTAAGTCTCCAGAAATGACGAACAACTCTGGGCAAGACCCTGAGGTGACACTGCCATCATCAGGATGGGGACATGATAGACGGCTTCACGCCACTTTCACAGAGGTGGGTTTCCATGCAAGTGTGAGTCCCACCCTCTCTGTCATGCAGTGACAGCCTTCTCAGGGTACCTGTACCCAGTCTGGGATGTCCTGGCCGCTGGCACTGTGGGACGTTCCAGCCCCCACAAAACACAACAGGCCCACAGCTGACCCTCTTCAGTCTTGAATGTCTCTCTTTATCTCTGACAGTAATTTTTGTCCTACTGTCAACCTGTCTGCATGTTTGGAGCAAACATTTCCTTCTGCTCATCTCCTTTCATTCTGCTTGTTTGTGCCCTGACAACCTCTGTGGCCCCATTCTGCTCCACACTTAAGCACACCCCCACCTTGGTTTCTACACCCAGTGTGTCTCCTACCTTTTCATTCCTTCTGTTTCTCCTCACTACCTTCTTTTGTATTAACTATTGTCTGGCATGCCATTTCAATGCATTTAGAGCATTCAAAGTTTTAGAGTATTTCCTTAATGGTTGCAAGGACTTATTATAATACAGGCATTTACCTATCAACTGTGCTACACCAAAGCTGCCTCAGAACTCGCTGCCCCCAGAGTTCTGTCCTCACGAGCCCCGCAGAGACCCTCACTGCCATACACAGGTCTCCAAGTGTTTCAAAGCCAGTAACACACCTCTTTGGTTAGTGATTTCTGTAAGTTGGTGCTTCTGAAGAAAGGAAAGAGAGCAGCGACACAGATGACCTCTTTGTTTCTCTTCATCCTCCTGGTGAGGACGTGCTGTGTCTGCTGCCATTTCCTTACACCCCAGCACCGCGGCGCCGTCGCAGCCACACGTCCAGTGCCCAGTGTTTCCACGCGACTGCTTTTTAAAGTGAGGGACAGAATCTCCCGTGTGAGCTCAGTGGCTGAGGGCATCATGGGAGGCGCGGCAGCAGGTGGTGGCCCTGGTGGGAGGGACTGGGCCCAGGGTGTGGCCTTGGGGACCTCTGGCTTTGGGTTTTCCAGACTGCGCTGGTTAGTTTGGACGGTGTACTGATCAGATGGAGAAACGCCTCGGAAATGACATGCTGCTGGCTCCGGGTGTGTCACGCTCTTTGGGTGTCTCCAGCCATGCTGGGTCGAGAGGCTCTGACATCATCAGTGGGCGGGCCCACCGGTGAGATCACTGCCGGTGGCACTGTGGGAGGTGAGAGAATGGGAGAGTGGGAGACGGAGCCGGCTGCGGCCGTGGAGCCGACACCTGCCCAAGCTCCCTCCCAGCTTCTCCCCTCTCTCTGCTTCCTCGTCCTGGACCAAATGACCCAGACTTGAGTGAAATCACCTTTTCCTCCTGTGGCCTATGTGTCAAGTGTCTGTCCCAGCTCTGGACAGGTGACAATACATAGATTACATCATTTTTCTATTCTTCTCTGGCTTTTATTATTTCTTTCCTTCTGCTTTTTATTTTTAAATTTTACTTTTTCTTTTCTCTTCTTTATTTTGTTGATTTTTCTACTAATTCTGTCAGATTTTAATTTTCTCTGTCTCCTTTTAGAAATTTCTGCTTTAAGTTCACCGATATTTAAATTCACTAGTCCTGTCTAATCTACCATTAGGCTTATCCAGCGCATTTTCACCTCGGGCTTTCTGCCTTGTTTCTGCGCATTCGTTTTCTGTCTTACTGTCTTTCACGCTTTTAGGTAACCTGCATGCACAGAAGCTGCTAAACATCTGTCTTTGTTTTGGGTCATGAACTCCTTCTCTGAGTCAGTTACTGCTCCATGATGGGCTGAGTTTCTTCGCTTCCCTGCCTGTCTGGTATTCTCTGAGTAGATGCCAACATTGTGAATTTTACCTTGTTGGCAGATGGATACTTTTGTATTCACACAAATTTTCAGTTCAGTTGGGAATTCATTCGAGTTGCCCAAATCTAGTTACTTTGTGACTTGTAACAGGTCTCCAGCACGGCCGTCCCACATAGTGCACACCGTACCCCTGCTGTGGGAACAGGTCCTCTGGCACCGTGGAGAGAGTGCTGGTGACACCGCTGGTGTCTGGGGCGGTCTCTCCAACCTGCTTATGGCCACTTTCCTGCCTTCTTGCAGGGAACCTCTATCCTGAGTGCTGTGGCAGCTGTACTTTTCCTCCTGATGACCTCTGGTAGTGTGCCAGTCTCAGGTTGGTGCACAGTCCCACTCTCTCTCCTGGAAACTGCAGCTGCCAGAAGGCTGTGGCCACCTCCTGTCCATCTCTGTATCAATATCATTCCCTACCCGATGTTGGGCTCTGAAAACCAGTGTCTTACATTTGTTCTTTTTCACTTTTTGATCCAGCCCCTCATTCACACATCTTAGATTTATTATTGTGTGTTTAAAAAACAAAACAAAAGCAGCAGTTCTCTTTTTGTTATTTGTTTTGAGACAGGATCTTGCTCTGTAGTTCAGGCTGGCCCTGAACTCATTATGTAGCCCAGGCCAGCCTTAAACTCACAGCAATCCTCTTGCTTCTGCCTTCTGAGGGATGGGATTATAGGTGTAAGCCACCACTCCCAGCATTGTGATGTGTGGTACCAGGGATCGAACTTGGGACCTTGTGCTTGCCAGTCAGACGCTGAAACTAATGAGCTAAATCCCCGGCCCAGAAGCTTTCTTTTTCTTTTTTTTTTTTTTTTTCCCCACAGTAGCAGGCCTTTGTTTATTTAAGAAATGATTTAATGATTCACTGGTATGAAACAAATATTACTTTCCATTCAAGTATTCTAAACCTTAAAACTGAAAATCTCTACATAATTATACCTGTAATAAACTACTCATTTACCTCTTTGATGCATTCTTTCTCAAAGAATTCTTGAAGAATCCCTAGACAAACATTGCATACATTTAAATTTGAATTCTTGGGAGCAACACTTGCATCTTCAATAACAGAGCTCTCGCCCTCTCCATTTTGACTGAGATTATCAATCCTGTCTTCCAATGTGGAGCCTAATTTTCTTGGAAGATGGATTTAGACTTTTAAAATTAATTCATCTTTTTCAGTTTCCAAAAATATCTGTAGATCATGGAGCAACTCCTTATATTGAAGTTTGCAAGGTGCATGAAAATCGACGCCACAGAAACTGAAGATACACGTCTTGGACAAGTACCAGCACTGAGCAACAGCTGGGCCACATGCTTCTTTTTCTCAGTCAGTGGAAACACACTGAGTATGATAACTTCTCCGATTAGGTCCAAGAAACTTCCCATTCACTCTTCCAGGACAATAAAGCCGCTGCAGCAAGAGAGAAAAAAAGAAAAAAAAGGGGGGGGGGGCTCCCTCCTATTACACCTCTCCTGACCCAGCCGGTGACAAAGTCTCTTTTTAAAAGTGAACACGGACAGTATTTAGTGCATTCCCAGTTCTTTCCTAACATCTCTCTTTCCCCTTCCTATGTAGGCAGTGTCTCCTCATCTACATTCTAGTCCATGTATTCTCTCTCCATCTGCATCTAAACTGGAGTTAAAACCATTCAATGAATTCTGAGTCTGGAATTTTGTGTTTATCATTTCTAGAAGTTCCATGATGGCTCTTTTAAAAACCTCCCTTGTTGGGCTGGGGATATAGTTCAGTGGTTCCGTGCCTGTCTTGCAAGCACAAAGACCTGGGTTCGATCCCCGGTAACCACATAACAATACTGGGTGTGGAGACTCACCCCAGCAGCAATCAGTACCACATACCACAGGGCCGGGTGTGGTGGCTCACGCCTGTAATTCCAGCACTCGGGAGGCAGAGGCAGGAGGATTGCTAGGATGTGAGTTTGAGACTGAGCTCAGGGCCAGCCTGAACCACTAAGCGAGACCCTGTCTCAAAAAACCTTTAAAAAACCTCCCTTGTCAAATTTATAGTTTCCAGTTGTTGCAAAGAATTTATGAACCTAGTTTTATCCCCTTGAGCACAATAAGCACATTCATTTTATGATTTCTGGCTGATAATTCAAGTATCTGGATTTCTTCGCATTTCTTTTTCTGTGGTATATCATCTCGTGTTTCTGGTATTTTGTTTACGTTCTGGAAAGGGATCTGAATTTCATCTGTAGAACCATCGCAGGCTAAGGGTGAGGCAGCAACTGCACCCAGGGAACTCTGGTTGCTTTTTCAGGCTGCTTGGGCACCTGAGCCGCCTGACGCTGAGTTTAAGGTTAGACTCTGAGCTTTTCTAACGCCGAGGTCTGAGCTCCCTGGACGACTCAGGCTGGCTGCAGTCGCGGAGGGCGGCCTCCCTCTGACTCACTGCCCTCCTGGGTGTATCCCTCTGTGTCCGGCCAAAAGCAGGTGTGGTTGAGTATGGTTCACACCCTTGGTGGGTCCCAGAATCCTATTTGTTTCCTTAATTTAGAAAATGCCAGAAATGACAGGGCTTCTGTCTGCCTTTTCTGACAAGACAGAGCCCATGCTCTCTGTGCCCCTGACCTTACTTGGTGGGTCCTCACCACCTGCAGGGAACCTGCTTCCAGGGAGGGTATCTGTACCTGCCAGAGGTGGCCACTGTCACCCTTGGAAGGTGGCCCTCGAGGCTGGGAGCCTGCACACACGCTGTGACCCTGGTTTATTTTCATTTGTTTTCTTGGGAAGGCAGAGGTGAGGCTCTTCCTTCACAGCCCTGTGCAGACTGCTCCTTTCCAACTGTGCCTCTGGAGCAGGTCCTCTTTCCCGGGGGCCTTTAGTCACTTCAGCTGGGGCTGGACGCTCCTGTCTGTCTAATTTCCGTCTGATTTAACTCCTGTTTGATCTAATTCCTGGCTTCATTTCCACAACAGATCCAACATTTATATTCCCGCAGATTAATAGGTTGACATCCCAACTTCTGGTGGGAGGGTGGTGCTCAAGGTGGGGCCCCTGCAGGACAATGAGGTCTTGAGTGACAGGGACCCCAAGGAGCTCTCTTATCCTCTTTCTGCCCGCAGCCCAGGAGGGCCCTCCTAAGAACCAGCCTGCTGGTTCTCTGACCCTGGGCCATCAGCCCCAGAACCAGAAGAGTGACACTGTGGTATTCCATCTCGTACAGCAGCCCGGGCTGACCAGGACCACACCATCCACTACCTGTACAACTTTCTGTACCAAGCAGCTTAATAACTACAGCATCATCATAAAGTTCTTTCCAGGGGATTGGCCTGTCTAATTCCTCCTGAGTCTTTGCTCTTCCATGTGAATTATAATCTTTAGGCAAGTGTTTGGGGACTTAGGCACTTCGGAAGTGTGTGGGGACCCTGGTGGAGCTTCTGTGGTTCTGCAGGCTGGGGACAGTAAGATTCCAGAACCACGCTCCTGGGTGTCTCCAGCTTTTGGCGGCTGACATCCAAGTGTTACAATTTTTCTCATCTTTATTATGTAGTCCTGTGGAATCTTAGGTCTTGATCTCGGTTGTGTGACCCTGTCAGGACTCTCAAGGAGGGGTGCATTTCCCTGTGCGTCAATAACACACTCAGAGAACCTACCCCTGTTGGAGCACAGCTGTGCCCTCGCCCTGCTGGGGGCGCCGCCGCGCGCCGCTGGGCCTTCTGGGAGGCTCGGGGCTCATGGCCGAGTCTGCAAGCGTCCGGGGTGTCCTCGCCTTCCTGCTGCTCCTGCCGCTCCTGCCAGCCCTGCGGCCCACTTCCCCGGCACTGTGGCCCGCGTGCGGCCAGCGTGCCCCCGAGGGCCGGGTGCTGGGTGGCGCGCCAGCGGCCGCGCGGCGGTGGCCGTGGCAGGTGAGCGTGCACTACGCGGGCAAGCATGTGTGCGGCGGCTCCGTGATCGACGCCTACTGGGTGCTGTCGGCCGCGCACTGCTTCGACTGGTGAGCAGGGTTCCCTCCCCGCCCTCCCCTTCGCACCTCACCGGCACCCAAGCGGCCGGCCCGACCCAGCGCGGAGCGGGGGAGGGCGACGACAATGGCTCTTGGTCCCCTGCAGGGTCAGGAACCTTGCCTCCTTCGACCTGTATGTGGGCCTCACCGACCTGCAGGTCGCGGGCGCGAACACGCAGTGGCTCGCAGTGAACCTTGTGATCCTGCACCCCACCTACCAGATGTGGCACCCCGTGGGCGGGGACGTGGCGCTCCTGCAGCTGCAGTCGCGCATAGAGTTCTCGGATGCCGTGCGGCCCGTGTGCCTGCCACCACCCACCCTGCACCTCAATGGTAGCGAGGTCTGCTGGGCCACAGGGTGGGGGATCGTGTCCCTGCAGGGTGAGAACGGGGCAAGGAGGGTGGAAGAGGTGTGCATGTGGTCCCAGGGGTTTGGACCGAGCAGGTAGTTCGGACTCGAATCTGGAGAGGCTGGGAATAACCTTGTGTCAGAGACTCCCTCCTAATGCGCACTGGCGGCAGTTGGAAATCTCCAAGCTGACCAAAAGCGCATGCGCAGAGACGGCGTGTGGGGGAGGGGTTCTATGTGGGTGGGGCTCCTCCTCGGTGCGCCTGCGCTCACTAGGAGTCCCGGCTTGGGGCTGTCCCCCCGAGCCTTGAGGTCCCAGTGGCCGACCCTGGGACCTCAGGTGTTCTATCCACCTGTTCACCGGGTTCCCTTCTCACACAGGCCTTTCCTCGAACCAGCTGCAGGAAGTCCAGCTGCCCCTGATCCCGATGTCCCTGTGCAGAATCCTCTATTCGAACCCGGGCGTCCAGCCCGACATGCTGTGTGCTGGGAACCTGGATAACCCGAAGGCGGTGTGCGAGGTGCATCCTGCTGGCCGTGGCGTGCGAACGGATGGGACTGGCCCATCGAGCTGTGTGAAGGGGACCCCGCACCCCATATCTCAGCAGACCTTTTCTTTTACAGGGTGACTCTGGGGGCCCACTGGTGTGCGAGTTCAACCGCACGTGGGTGCAGATTGGAGTTGTGAGCTGGGGTCGTGGGTGCACCGAGCAAGTGTATCCCGGAGTGTTTGCCCGAGTCTCGCACTTCTCCCACTGGATCCGCTATCACATGGAGACAACACCCCTCCCGCCCCAGCCAACCCCCGCCCTCTGCCCTGCGCAGGGAGCCACCCTCAGCGTGCTTGTCACCGCACTGGCCAGTCTGGCAGTCTCCTGAGGGTCACCCCAGCGTGCCCAGCCCCCACACCTCCTGACATACCCAAGCAGGTTCAAGGCTGGGCCCAGGTGTGGCCTGCAAGGGAGTTGCAGAGAGAGGAAGGGGGTGGGGCTGGAGGGAGAGGAGGGAGCCGGCAGCTCCTCCAGCAGCTAGACATTAAACGTTAGTAAAGCATTCTCTGAGCTCCTGTCCTGGTTTTTCTCGAGAGCCACGGGTGACCCTCCCTTCCCTGGTCCAGAGCAAAGGACCAGGTCTACCAGCAGTTCAGGCTCCATCAGCCCTGCCACAGCCAGAACCTGGGGACCTTTCGAGGACACCTGCGTAAGTGCAGCCCCGGCTGAAGCAAGAGGAGTCAGTGAAGGTTTTTAACCTGTACAAAGAAAAGTGCTGCAAACTTCAAACGTCTAGCCAAGTGGGGGTGGGCACAAGGGAGGCCCTGAAAGACCCAACAGGAGCAGATGAACCAGTGTAAAACAGGGCTGCAGGGACCTGTCCCCATTCATCCCAGAGGCAGCCATTTTGGATCAAAAGCACCCAGAAGGATCTCGCGAGCTGAGCGTCAGCAAGCTCATGCCCTCCCCACCCTCAGCAGTGCAGTGTGCTGACTGTTTGGAGCACAAGTGTGGCACTGAGCATCTGTCTGGGTGACTGCAGTGCCGGGAAGGTGTGCTGGGTCCCACATGAATACAACACCAGTCACATGAAGGACCCGCATCTGTGGCATGGCAGTGAGGTCCTGTAGCGCATCTGACATAGGCGCCAAGGGCCAAGTGGGTGTCAGTGCTGCTTTAAGGGAAGATAGAAATGAAAATAGAAAACCTCATCCAGAGGAGAACAAAATTACACGAACAAGAATAATCAGGAGGAAATACCACTGCAATAGAAAATGTGAGAAACTATGAGAGACACACAATTCTATGTAAATATATGTTAACAAAAGCAAGTAATGTTATCAAAACTAACCACCATTGAGAGAAAGTTTAAACAAACCAAGCTCCATAAATAAAGAGAGGAAATTTAGGAAAGGACACTGCCTACCCGGGAAATCTAGATGCAGGAGAACTGGGACCCATGTTCTCAGAGAGGAGTCAAGGGCAACCTGCAGCGGCAGCCCAGGGGCTCGGCCCACAGGATATCAGGACAGGAGCCAGAGGCGTGGACAGCAGATGGGGCGACATGGCCAGGGGTCAGGCCTGGTGCCTGCAGACCGCATGTCAGCACGTGCTGGCACACTGGGCCTTCCCTGCTCTTCGGCCTAGATACCAACCAGCCTGGAACAGTGACCCAGCTCCTGTCCCCTTGCTGTCCCCTGTTGTGTTACACAGCACCCAAGGGTGCTGCCGGTGAGTTCTCATGCACACTAGGTGCCTGGTGGGTGGAGACATGCCCCGTGATCCAAGGACATCATATGCACCCACTTGTAAGCACTGCCCCCACCCTGTAAACGGCTCCTGTTGTGCCACCCCACTGGTGCCATCTCCCCATGCGGTGCCCTCTGAACCCATGGAACTGGCAGTGTGACTGTCATTGGGCTCAGCCATACTCATCCTCCCAGGGCTCACTTGGCACTGCCCCAGACCTGCACCCTGCTGGGGCTGTGACCCAGGACAGCCAGTGCCCTGCTTGGGCTGTGGGTCTTTCGAGGTGAGAAGGAGGTGGCCTGGACAGAGTGCCCTCGCAGCCCCAGCAGGAAGGAACCTTGCCACCCTCTGCTGAGGAAGCTGCTGTGGCATGTGGCTAGGGCTTACTCATAGATCAGCCACTTGGGGTTTTGTTGTGGTCTGAATTGGCCAGGGCAGTTCATGGCCCCAGACACCCAGAGGGGGACAACCAATGACAAGGTGGTGGTATGAGGGGTAGATGTGCTCAGGCCCTCTGCAGTGTCCAGGCTGCAGGTCACCAACCAGCACATGGGGCCCAGGTTATGAGGCCATGGTGCGGGTCAGGATGGGACAGTCGCCACTGTCTGTGGACCAGAGGGAGAGCAGGCTGTGACTAGCCACTGAGGTGGGGCCTGTGCTTATCAGGGCTGAGTTTTAGAGGAAACTGGAGTCCCCAGATCCTCCAGAGCTTAGCAAGGCTAATCTGGGCTCCCAGTCCAGTCTCAGGGTTCTCTTTCTGGTCAGCCCAGTGGTCCCCACTTCCACTGGGTGCAGCCCTGGAGGGGGATGCATCCTATAGAGGAAAGGGTCGGGCTCCAGAGCTGGGTGCCCCCCACTCCGCCCAGCCAGAGGAGTCCTCCCTTTCCTCCTGTTCCCCAATGCCCCCCCCACTGCCTCACTGGCCCACAGAGCCAGCCAAGCCAGCTGCTCCCTCCTAAGTGGGGCTCTTGGTTCTTTACGAGTCTCCCACCCCATAAAGCAGTCCCAAAAGATCTGAGCTGTTCAGAGCCATAGGGCTGCCTGACACAGCCCTGCAGGAGGCAATGGGGAAGGTTTGGGAGAAATGAGCTGGGCCACTGGGGGGTGCCTCAGAAGGCAGGGTGAGGGTCTGGGGCCTGGTCCTTCCAGGACACAAGATCCCCGGACAGGCAGCAACAAACACCTCTGATGAGCAAGAGTCTGCTGGAAATGCTGGGTATTGCCTGGGATCCTACACGTGTTCCAGGACATCTGGCAGAAGTCTTTGCCCCTGTTTCTCTTCACAGTGAGAAGAAATGTTGCAGCAAGATCTATGTGATTGTCTTCTGAGGCCTGAGCGATCGAGCTGGTAGCTCCCAGACTACCCTCCACCAAGTTTCCTTATCCCTGTCCCCACTGTTCCCACCTGAGGCCCCTGGAGGCCCAGGTCTTGGCTGTACAGTGGAGCAGGGTAGATACTCAGCCAGGGGCCATGTAGCCAAGGATGGGCCTGGCCCCTTTGGGGTTTCTGGGGTGCAGGGAAGGGGGCAGGCCACCATAGGGAGCCAGAGAAAATGGGCTCTGTGTGGGTCCTATCAACCCCACAGCTGGAACCAGGACCTAGACCATACCAAGGAACCAGGGTCCCAATACCCCCCAGGTCCTGCACAACCAGATGGACCCCAGGGCAGCACCTTACTCTGGACCAAGGCACAGCGCCCCCAGCTGGTGGAGGCAGCAACCAGCAGGGCTCTGTCTGCTCTGTGGCTGCCTGTGCGTCATGCTGTGTGGTCCTTATGGGAGATTTCGTTTATTTTTCTAACTTTTTTCCCCCTCTTCTTCCTTTTTCATAAAATTCATTGGCGCAGAAGGCAGACAGGGCCACCATCCATGTCCTTGTGAACTGTGTGTGAATGGCTGGGCTCCCCTGCGGGGCAGCCAGCCTGCAGAGACCATGGCATCACGCTTTGTCCTTTTCACAGCGCCCCCACATGAGCACTTCTGCAAATCCCTCGGGGACCGGCCACCCTGCCCTGGGCAGCCTGCTGACAAGGGCCCCACAGTGATCCAGAGCCACAGTCCCGAGCCTTGATTGGCAGTGCTGATCATGGGCCACCATCCCACACCCGTCCTGGCTGCCTGGCCTCCCTGGCCACCCCTGCCCGCAGGGCCTGTCCTCACTGGGCCACAAGGTGCCACCAGCCACGGTGCCCTCACCTGTCACCAAGATGGGGCCAGGCCCCATGGACCTCCCTAGCTAGAGAACAGTCCCCCTTAAACCCTCCACTTCCAGCCTGGCACAGGGCCCTGGGGAGTTATCTGCCCCTGGGCCTCACCCTGCACTCCTGAGTCCACCTAGAAATACAAGCCAGAGGTTGTGCTACCTAGAGTGACCCTGCCTGTCCTCCTGTGGTTCCACCTCTGGGGAGGGCCCTGGCTCTCACGGTGTAGACCCCACTCTGGCCCTGTCCTCTAGGAGTGCAGCACCTTCAGAGGAAGATGTGGCCCTGGAGGGAGATGGGGGTGGGGAGCAGCTGAGGCAGGAGAGGAGGTAGCGGACACCACTGTGCGAGACCCCAGGAGCACAGACGACCTCCCGCCATCCCTGCCCACTGCTCACCCCACTCAGCCTGGCATCAGGACAGGAACCAGTGGGGTTGTTTGCGAAAGCCCCGCTTGCTTGTGTCAGAGTCGGGGGCCTGTGTTAGAGGTAACACCAGCAGCTGGCTGTGTGCAGAGAAGCTGAAATGTGCAGCCATGTCCATCTTGTTCCACAGACACATGACCCCTCAGAAAACGTGAAGGACTGTGCCCCCAGCCACCCTAGAGAGGCCCCACCAGATGGCCAGCCAGCCCCAAGCCCTGAGCTAAGGGCTGCAGAGAGAGCACCTGGTGCTTGTGTGTTGATCCCTGCAGGGGTTCTTCATACCCAGGAAAAAGGGGCGCCTGCCTTAGCGCCCAGGCCTTCTGGGAACTTGGAGTGGGTGTGCATCCCCAGGGTGAGCACCCTGGGTGCCCCAGGCCCTGACCACGCACTAGAAAATCAAGCACTGAGATAACGCAACAGCCCTCAGGACCCACAAACACAAATACACACCTGGGGAGCACACTCGTGCACACGCCAGCACACACACACACATGCATGCACACTCACATGGCAGCACATTGTTGCCATACAAACATACAACGTTGAATTACACATGCTGGATCACCCCTGTGCATACACACACATTATGTACACACATGGTAGTCTACTTGTGCACATGCACACACTTGCACAGATGTGTGTACATTTAACCACACACATTTGCACACAACACACAGATGCATGCACTCATACACAGGAGCACACATGCACACAGTGCACTTTTGTGCACACAGGAGTGCACCTGCGTACACAGTGCCACATTTGTGCACATCCATGCACACACATGGGAATACACTCGTGTACACAAGAACTCTTGCACATAGGAGCACATGTACATATTCAGGCACACATGCGCGCTTTCACCCTAGAGTGCACTCATGCACAAACAAGCACACAGAGCACCCTTACACATGCATATAGGTGCACATAACATGCTTACACAGACACATGTGTGCATGTGCTGTCTCAGCGCCCCCAGCTGGGTCTTTCCAGCTGTCCTCACCCTGTCATCTCTTGGAGAGTTCAGCAGGAGCAGAGATGACCTGGACCCAGACATGCCCTGAACTACAGACCTTAGGGGAGTGCCGACTGGTGATGCACATGTGACTGAGGCTTGCTGTGTGGCATCTGAGGTCCCTGGGGCCTGACTTTACAGACCCCCATTCACATGTCAATAATGTTGGAATAATATATAGGTCACTGCAGTGTTTTTATGACCTTTTGGAATTCAGACACCAGGTGAAATAACATGTGTGCACCACCACGGCCGCTGCCAGGGCCGGCAGGGAGCTGGGCAACTGGTACAGTGGCATCTGGGCCCTGCTGCTGCTGGGAGCCTGTGGCTCCACCAGGCAGGCAGGTGTGGCAGCAGCGGGGGGACCCAGTTTGGAGGCCATGCAAATGTCCTGCAGCCCTGTCTCTCGGTGCATCTGCTGTGTCCAGGCCAGGACACTGGGCAGGTGCAGGAGGGAGGCTTAGTTCTCAGATGTGGCATGGCAAGCGAAGCCTCGAGCTGGTGACATGCATGTCAGGCTGTAGCAGGCAGCAGGGTCTCAGGTGCTGTGGATCCCACAGAACGCAGCCAGAGTCATCACATGGCGATCACCCAGGGAGGGGTCAGGCTCACTTCCACTTTCATGTGAGAAATACCTTCAGGATTCCTCATTTTCACAGTGGAGAAACTGAGGCTGGGGTCTGAAAAATGAAGGATCCTGTGGGTGGGCCACAAGGCACATGTGCCAACACCAATCCCCCTGCAGTGCACAGGGAGACTGCCAGCCACCCTTTCTCAGGTGATCACTGTGCCCAGGGGGTGAGGCCCTGGGCATCACCACCCATAGGCCCTGCACAGCCCCTCTGTCTGTTTCATTCATGGGCCTTGTCTAGCATGCAGTGTGCCCTTGGTCCTGACGAAGATAGGCTGGACAGAGCCCCTCAGCCCCCAGCCAAGCCAGATGGAAGCAGAGCCCAGACGACAGACCTTGCTGCTGCTGCCCCTGTGACGGCAGCTCCCAGGACTGTCGGGTGCTCTCGGCAGAAACTCCAGGACTAGGCCAACCTGAGTTACTAGGGGCTGGGGCAGTCGAGGCTGCAAGAAGGAGAGGCCCTTCCCTTCGGGGGTCTGTTCCCTTCCCTCATCTCTCCTCTCTGCCCACCAGCAGATGGTGGGCTGGAGCTCAGCACATGGATGCCTGTGAACACGTGGGAGAACTTGAGTCTAGGGAGAGCTGCTTCTTCTGGGAGGCCTCTTGCCACTGAAGGTCAGAGGAAGACTGACACTCCCTGTCCCTTCCTGTGTACATCCCAGCTGTATCTCAGGCTGCCTGGACCCCAGAAGGGCACGGACATGCCATGTGGACAGGGACAACAGGTGGCCAACTGGGCCCTGCCTTGCAGGGCCAGCAAGAGACCATGCACAGAGTCCCGGTGAATTTTGCATTAGGAGGCCAGGGTACCTGGTATCCACACCAGGCCACATGTGGAATGGCAGGGTCGGGGGCGGGGGGGGGGGAGACAGAAGGAGGCACTATCTCAGCTGTTTTCACTCCTCTGCACCCACCCTACTGTCCTTGTCTGTCTCACCCCCTCTTCTCTCCCCACTTGCCTCCCTCTATCTTTCTCTGACTATTTTTCCTGCAGTCTGTGTCCCTGTCTCCGTCTCTCTGTCTGCCTGTTTGGAGCCCTGGGCACAGCACAACCCCTAGTGGTGCAGGAAGCAACCTCACTTCCCATGGTTCTGGCTGCCCAGGAACACTGACTGAATCAGTACAGCTGGTGGGAAAGGAATTCTGGGAATCCACAGCCAGGACACACACACGCACATGCACATGCACGCATGCACATGCAGGCCAGCAGGGACTGTGGCCTCACTCCTGTGCTCCCCATTGGCCTGCAGAAGTCCACAGGGAGGGCTGGGGATATAGCTCAGTGGTTCCGGTGCCTGTCTTGCCAGTGCAAGGACCCGGGTTCGATCCCTGGTAACCACATAACAATACTGGGCGTGGAGACTCACCCCAGCAGCAACCAGTACCACATACCACAGTGCCAGGCGTGGTGGCTCACGCCTATAATCCCAGCATTTGGGAGGCAGAGGCAGGAGGATTGCTGTGATGTGAGTTTAAGGCTGAGCTCAGGGCCAGCCTAAACCACAGAGCAAGACCCTGTCTCAAAAAACCTAAAAAAAAAAAAAAAGAAGTCCACAGGGAATCCCAAGATTGCCCCCAACTAGGAGGGCTCCAACAGGCCACTCCCCCAGGCCCTCGGGGGTATCATGCCCCAGGCAGTTAGGAGGGGAGAAACATGGGCAGAAAGGGACTCGGAAACCACAGCCAAAAACTACTTTTTTTGGTATGAGGAATCTAATTCAGGGCCTCACACTTGCCAGACAGGTCCTGCATGGCCGAGCCACATTCCCAGCCCCAAAACCTGTACTTTTGAGAAGGCTGCCAGTTCTGGGACCCAGCCTTTTGTCCCAGTGCCCAGGTCCGTGTCTGTGTCCCTGAGTGAATTCAGGCCTCTTCCTAACAGACCTGCCTACCTGGAGCTGCGCAGGCCACTGCCCCACAGGCAGCTGGGTCCCACGACTCAGGAACAAGCAGAGAGATTCCAGGGAGAGCTTGAAGCGTCTGTCCTAACACAAACTGGGCCCCTGTAAAACGGGCCAGGGCTTGCTGGGGCTTCACCCCTCCTGAGAAGCACAGACTTCCCCATTCTGAGAGGTAATGCACCCCACCTTTCCTTCTTACTCTTGAGGTGCTGCACTCTGCCTCTTTGAGTCTACGTCTTTTACTTCTGCATAATAAACTCTTCCCATCCCTCTTTCTGAGGAGACTTCAAAATTATGTTTCCATACTGGAGCCAGGGAACCTGAGACCTATCCCAGCGTGGGACAGGTCGAGGTCCTTGTCTCTGCTTCAGAAGCCTCTGCAGACCCAGTGGGGTGACACTAGCTCTGTTTCTGGCACAGGAGAGACCTGGACTCAGAGGGTAGCCTGGGGCTTCTGGTTTCATAGAACAAGGGGACCCAATATAGGTCCTAAGGTGCCTGCTGGGGCCCAAAAGTAAGGGGAATGCCCGGCCACAGCGGAGACAGAGGGCAGTGCTCATCTGCTCCCAGCTCTCAGCCTGTCTTCCCCGGGTGGGAGATGGGAGGAACAAGGGGACCCAGCCAGGCGGTGTCTGTGCAGCACAGGAGGAAGTCCAGAGGAGCAGCCGGACAGGGGATCCCAGAAAGTGCTTCCAACTCTCTTGACAAGGCTGAGGTGGGAGAGTCCCCTCAGGCACGTGGGGTTTGCTGAGGCCCTCCCCAGACCATCCTCACAAACCCACTGCAGCCTGCACCCCCACCTTGTGGCCCCTCCCCCTGGCCCCATACCAGGGCATGAAGAACTCCAGGGTACACCATAAAGACCTCCAGGTAGGTGAGGGGGGTTAGCTGCATCGAGGCTCCCCGATGCCCCCCGTGGAATCCCTCCCCAGTGAGGGGAAAACAGGAACAGGGTGGGGACCCCTGATCCCAGCTGGGTCTCCACCTACACCTCTACACCAAACCTGCCCTAGGGTAGCCAGGGAACTCTCCAGTCCCGGATGTCCCAGGAGAGAGACACAGCACATGGAGGACTGGGGTGGGGCACCCGGAGCCCCATCAGCACCGCATGCCACCTAGCAGCCAGGGAAGGTGAGACCCAGCCAGGCACATACCACGCATGACACAGGGCCACGGAGCGCAGGGTTTGTCATGGGGCCACTCCTGGAGGCACAGGTGGCACAGGGTGCCTGACCTAGGGTTAGAGAAGCACAGTGCAGGCCTGCAGGGGTCTCTTTGCCCAGCTCACAGGCACAGCGACAGATAGGACCTGGGGTCCCACCCAGCAGCTGTGGAGAAGCCAGGAGCCACAGTGTAGCTTGGAGGCCAGGACATTGGGAAAGCAGGAGGAAGGGAGGCAGAGGCAGAGGCAGCTTGCTTCCTGAGGAGGGACGTGCAGCCCTGGGTATGTGTGGTGTCCTCTTGTCCCCCCGGCCTTGTCCCTCTGTGCTTCGGCCCCCACTCAACCTCCAGGCTGTGTCTGCAGAGCTGGACCAAGCTTTCTTCCTGCAGAAGCCACATATGGTGGGTCAGGGGCCTGTGTCTGTCCCCAGGGTGCCCAGGGAGCAGGCCCGGCCCAGGACCTCGGCCCAGGGCAGCAGGAGGCAGCACAGCTCAGTGCTTTGAAGGGCGTCTGGACAGGAAAGCATGGGCCCGCA
Source organism: Petromus typicus (assembly GCA_004026965.1). Classification (NCBI taxonomy): domain Eukaryota; kingdom Metazoa; phylum Chordata; class Mammalia; order Rodentia; family Petromuridae; genus Petromus; species Petromus typicus. Next base: position 58,349 of record PVIR01005490.1, read on the forward strand.
GGAAGCCAGGGCGTCCGAGCAAGACCTTGTGTTGATAGATTCCAGGACCACACTGGGGCAGTACCTCCAGCTCATGCCTGCAGCCCTCAGAGTCCTGGGCTCTGCCTCAGGGAAAGGCTGTGTGGGGACTCAGGGGCCAAGAGGGCAAAGAGATGCCTGGGATGTGGTGCCACAGGAGGGGCCGCTGTGCCTGTCCCCAGCCTCGAGAATGCGGAGGTGACGGAGGGCCTGGGGCTGCCTGCCCTCCTCAGGCTCACACAGGAATGCTCTCTGCCTGTCCCTGGCTCCATCTCTGTCTGTCTATGTCCCCTGGATCCCACGGTGGCTCTCCTCCTTGGGCCTCACTGTACCCACACATGCATGCAGGAGATGAGTTTCTATCCTTGAAATAACCTTGGAAGCCCCCACCCCCAGCCCAGGGAGGACAAGGATGAGGTGGGAGCAGAGCCTGCAGGGCTGGGCAAGCAGGCTCTGGGGTCAGACTCGTCCCCAGCAAGCCTCTGCAGTCTGGGAGTTTCGGCTGTGATGTAGCCGGCTAAGAGATGTGAGGAGGGCACGCTGGCCACCGTGGGCCATGCTGGCCCTGAGATCCATGTGACATTAGACCACACAGGCCCCTGAGGGCACAATGGAGCCTCCAGCCCCCCAAGGGCTTGGGCACAATGATGGGGATTGGTCAGGCGGGCCATTTAGGGACAGTTCCAATGGGGGCAGCAGGACATCACCTGAGGGTTAGCCAGGGTCATCTAGGGGGTCACCCAGGGGACAGTCTGGGGATAGACAGGGTCAATTACAGTTCTACTAGGGGTCAGCCAGATGGACAGGCAAGGAGGGGCGGCATCCCCATGTCATGCATTGCTCCGAAGGTGTCCCTGGGACCTGTCTGGGCAGCCGGGTCCCTGCTACATTTGGAGCCTGTGTGTGCCCACAGGAAGGCCTCTTCCCAGGCCCAGGTCTCCAAGTTGCACAGATGCCAGAATGGCAGCATGGCCGTGTGAAGCATCCTGGCCACTAGCCTGGGCTCCTGCCTCTCCCTGGGGCTCCCCACCCTCCATGCACCAGGCTCACCAAACCGGTCACACTCCAGCAGTAGCCATGAGGACCCCAGATGGCTGAACCTGGCTCTCCCTGTCACTGTCTCCCTTCCTGCCAACCTTCTTGGCATCACCTGCCCCAGAGATGATGCCTGGTGCTCCTGTACCACCTGCCCTTCCAACCTCTTCCCCACAAAAGGAGCTGGGGCTTCTCTGGCTCTGTCTGACTCAGGAGCACACACAGTACCCCAGGGCTAAGGTGGGACAGGCCCTGTGCCCTGCAACCTTCGTGCCTTCTGCAGACCGAGCAGCCAGCACCCCTCCCCCAGAGTCTGTCCCCCACACTAGCCTGTGCAGTACCAGGCACTGCAAATGTCACCTCAGCAACCTACCTAGGATGACTGCCAATACCATAGCTGCTGGCAGGCCAGCCCAGGCCTTTCTAGTGGTGGTATCCCCACCCCAGAATGTAGACTAACACAGTCACTGTGGAAATCAGCATGGAGATGCTTCCAAACACTGAAGCTAGAAACTCCATTTGACTCCTTCTAGGTATCTTCCTGAAAGAGTTAAAGAAATTGTCTTACAGGGATCCATGCACACACACACCTATGTTTACAGCAGCATGATTTATAATAGTTAAATCTTAAAATAGCCTACATGTCTGAGAACAGATGAATGGATAAGGAAAATACAATATCTATACACAATAGAATATTCCACTGCTGCAAAGAAAAACTTGAGGCACATGTAGGCAAGTGAATATAACCAGAGAACATAATGTTAAGTGAAATAAATTAGACACACAAGCTCAAATATCTCATGGTTTCTCATAGGAAAAATATAAAATTTATATATACAAATAAAGAGCATAGTGGGAGAGACATAAATAGGAAATACAGAGAAGTTAATACACTTCTCCAAAGTACATATTCTGTTGTGTCAAAAATGTTTTAATAGGGGCCAGGGATTTAGCTCAGTGGTTCTGGCACCTGTCTTGCAAGCTCAAGGACTGGGTTCGATTCCCTGGTAACCACATACAATACTAGGTGTGGAGACTCACACCCAGCACCAACCAGTACCACATACCACAGGGCCGGATGTGGTGGCTCACGCCTGTAATCCCAGCACTCGGGAGGCAGAGGCAGGAGGATTGCTGTGATGTGAGCTGGAGGCTGAGCTCAGGGCCAGCCTGAACTACAAAGCGAGACCCTGTCTCAAAAAGAAAAAGTTTTAATATATGCTTAATTTGTTTCATTTATACTACTAGTTTATCTTAGTTCTTTAAAAGAAAGATCTGGGTTTTTTTTTTTGTTTTTTGTTTTTTTTTTTTGTGAGACAAGGTCTCACTTTGTAGTTCAGGCTGATTGTAAACTCAGCTTTGAACTCAGCAATCCCCCTGCCTCTGCCTCCTGAGTGCTGGGATTACAGATATGAGCCACCATACCCAGCATTGTGGTATATGGTACTAATTGCTGGTGGGCATGAGTCAGCACGCCCAGTACGGCCATGTGTGGTTTCCCGGGGAACTCAGGATCTTGCACTTGCAGGCAGGTGTCAGAACCACTAAGCTAAATTCCCAGCCCTATCTATATCTTTTTTAAGAATCTTTTTGGTTGAGATAATGTTCTCTGAGTAACTACTTTAAAGATAACAATACACAGTATGTTAACTATTGTTCCCTTATTGTTTTATGTCTTATTTGTGCATAAAAAAAATCAGCCTATAAATCTGGCCCCACTTTTGAACTGAAAGTTCACAAAGTGCTGCAACCTTTGCCGTGTGTGACACACGCTGACTGGGCAGTGGCCCTGAGCTCCACTGGCCCCAGTGCCTGCACCAAAGTGCCTGCTGACAGGCACAGCCTAACTCCTCATGCCATCGTCCTTGGGCCGCCTGTCTCTGGTGATCATGGCTGCCCAGCCCAGGGTGCAGCCTATGGTGGGTGGGCACCCAGCAGGCAAGGGGCTTTCACAAAAACAAGAACCAAAATTGACTTTGGATATTTGTTTTTAAAGATCAGAATAAACACACCTTCAGAGTGAAGTTGTGACCCCAGTTCTGAGTGCAGCGCCGAGGGTGTCCTGAGCCCTACACAGCCTCCTCCCAGAGACACACACAGAGGGGACACCTGGGGACACAGGTACCCTTGTGGGAAGGAGGGGAAAAACAGAAAAGGAGGAAGGGGAAGACAACACAAAGAAAAAGAAAGGAAGGAAGACAGTGGAAAGAGAATGGGAAAAAAAGGAAGAAAGAGACCAGACAAGTTAAGAAAAGGGAAGAGAAACTCAAAAAATGGAAAGTAAGAAAGAAAAGCAAATAGAAAGAAAAAAGAAAGAGAGGAAGAAGGTGGGATGGGTGAAAAGGTGGCCAATAGATTCCTACTGACCTTGACCTCTGGCCACTGAGGGAGCTGGGGACCAGGTCCTGGGTGCTTGTCTCTACTCCATAGGCACAGACGGACAGAGAGACAGACAGATGACAGACTGAGACAGACACACAGCAGTAGGAGGGTGCTGGCCTAGATCCGTGAGCCAGGCACTCAGTCTCCACCCCTGCTGGCTCCAGGAGAGACTCTGGAGTTTGCGCAGGATTCTAGAGCTCAGCCTGGACAGCTGTCTGGCCCATGTCTCTCCGCCCACACTCTGATCCTGACAGCTCAGGCTGGCGTTACCCATGACACTCGGGACAGAGGCAGAGGTCGCATGTCTGAAAGCTACCCTGGACAGAGAGAAGGCCGAGAGGGGCGGCTTGGGGCAGTGATATGTTCCACAAAAAGGCCAGGACAGGGTTCAATTTGTCATTAGATTTCTTGCTCTTTCTCTTTCCAGCTTTCATTGAAATTTTTTTGTAATGAACTGCATGTCTGTTCCCAGTGGCTAGTCTACTGTCCCTTCTTAGATCTTTGTGGAGCAGTGTAGGTCTGCCCAGAGTGCTGAGGACCTGAGAACACATTTCACTTCATGTCTTTTGCTTTTGAGACAGGGTCTCACTACACAGTGCAGGCTGGCCTTGAACTCGTTGTATAGCCCCTTTCGGCCTCAAACTCACAGCAACCCTTCTGTCTTAGCCTCTAGATGCTGAGATTACAGGCAAGCGCCACCACCCCTGGGTCACATTGCACCTCTGCCTAAAAGTCTTGACACCCAGAGCAAGCCCCAGGAGATGAAGAAAACAGAGCACTTGTGATCTGGGCAGATCTGGCCCCTAGAACACACTGGCAACTCTGCTGTGGTGAGCTTGCCTGGGGCCCTGTGCGGTGGCTGGGTCATGGTTTCCGTGCCCAGCAGGGTCACCTGTGACAGGTGTCTGAGGGTGGGCCCTGCCCATGGGTTCCTCCCTCACTTCCTGCCTGGTATAGGTGAAGGGCCCCCTTCTCCAGGGAGTTTTGGGCTCGTCACAGCCACACAAAGCTGACCAACACATACTAATTCTCGAAGCCCTTCACACTCTCAAACTCAACACTCTCATACTCTTTCTTTTTTTTTCCTTAATTTTTTTTCTCAGTACCATGGATCAAATTTGGGCCCTGGTGTTTCCAAGGTAGGTATGATACTACTTGAGCTAAATTCCCAGCCCTGCTCTCATACTCTTCAAGCACTTGCATACGGTTTAAAAGTCTCAGGTTTGGAGTATTTTGGAGGATTTGAGATTTAGAGGCTAGGGAGGCCTGACATATGCACATATTCTGAAATCCAGAGAGGTCCTAACACCAAATCTATCCTGTACTGAGAATAGGCGACGGGGTGGGGAAGCTTGAGCTACATAACGCGCTGCACTGAGTGAAAGAAAACACTGGGGGAATCAAGAAGCAGCGTGGAGAAGGCCTGCATGTGGAGCACGTGTCGGGGCGACGCGGCCAGCCAGCTCGCAGGCTGGGGCCGCGTGGGGGCAGATGGGTGCTGGGGTCAGGCATCCTCTGGGGTAGTAAGGTCAGACACTCCAGCTCGCTCTCAAATGGCCCCAACCGAACAGGGAGGTGCGTGTGTGCTGAGCGAGGCCGGGAGGCCCTCAGAGCTGCTGGGCCTCCATGCAGCCAGCCAGCAACAATCCCTCTGCTCCATCGCAAACAGTTCTACTTGCATGGTAGTCCTGGTCCTGCACCTCACTCTCCAGGGTCCCCCCCCCCCAGGGATGCCCCTTCCCCTCTTCCTCCCCTCCTCTCCTCCACCACAGCCTTGTGGGAGGCCAGGCTGGCCTGCTCAGGACCACAGCCGAGCCGCTGCTTCCCGAGCTGGTTTCCATGGCCCAGGGCCCAACACAAACAGCGGACCCCCCACCTCCAGCCGACTGGTCGGTGGGTGGGCAGATGAGGTCATCACACCCCCACAGGCCAGGAAGGGAGTGTTTGTTGGCGCTGGTTTCCTTGGCAACCAGCTGGATCCCACCACCACCAACCCCCCTCGGGGCATCCATCCTCTAGTCTGGACCTGCAGTCCCCCTGCCCTCCCTCGAGATGCCACCAAAGTCAGAGGCCACCTGACCCAGGCTGTGGCCATCAGCCCACTCCACATGAATTGGGGAAACTGAATCCCCAGAGGGGCAGGGCAGCAGACCAATATCATCCTCACCCAGGGCCCCTACCAGCTCCCAACTGTCTCTGCCCACACCATTCCTGGCCCAGGTTACAGCCTGCTCTCCTCATACCGCCCCCAGGTGCCATGTGACCTTTCATGCCCCTTGGAAGGTGTCATGGTGAGAACTGCCAGGCCTGGACGAGGGTTGCAGAAAGAGCAGCGCTGCTGGCACCCATGGGAACAGGATGTGAGGGGGTCTAAGGCCAGGCGATGCCATGCACAGCCCTGCCCACACCCAGGAGATAGCTGCAGAGCACCAGCCTGTACTGGGTGAGACCAGAGGGCAAGAACGGGAGGTTCTGGGCAGGGGAGCCACAGGGAAGGCACCCTGTGCAAAGGGCTATGCAGGTCCAGCTCCCAGCCCATCAAGAGAAGCCAACTTGCCCAGGGTCTCCTGACCTAAGCGCCTGGTCTGGGTCCAGGATGGCCCCTCCCACCTCAGCACAGAGCCTTTGTTGACCACTGCAGTGTGGAGTCCATGACCCACGACACAGTGAGGCCATCGAGCCCAGCTGGCTCCAGGCTCTTGCACGGGAGTCTCTCCTCCTCTTCTCCTGTTTACTGCTCTTCCTTTCTTCTTCTTCTTCCTCTTTCCCCCTCCATCTCCTCCTCTCCTCCTCTGCTTCCCTGTTCTCCTTACCTTCCCTGTACTCACCTTCACCTCCAGTTTGCAGGTCAGTGTGGAAAGCCAGAGGATGCAGGCCTGCCTCCTTTCTGTGTGAGCAGCACTCAGAGACATTACCTAATGTGCTTGTTTACCTCATCCCCAGCCATGTCCTGCTGCCTGCCCTGGGAGGGGAGCCAGGCAGTTGGCCCAGCAGGCTAGTGGTGCTGCCCAGATGGAACCCAGCTCACTCAAGCCACCTGTGCACACCTGTCAAGATCCAAGGTAGCTTAGCCAGGGCATCCACACACCTCCTCTGTCCCCCACAGCTGGGCCAGTAAGGCAGAACTCATGCTCCAGGAGTTTCTGTGCGTCAGGTATAGCCAAAGCCTTTGTTCTGCCCGACCTGGAGGAGGTTGTCATCATCACACTGGACAAGGGTCTCCACCCACCCAGACTTTGCAGCCCCATAGGCCAGAGAAGGCTGAGCCAGAGGCAGGGCTCACACCCATGCACACTACACACACACACACACACACACACACCCCACATATACAGAGAACTCACACACGGTCACAGCCAGGTACACTCATACACATAATGCACAGACACACGACATACACCTGTGTGAAACTCACACAGAAACATGGACAGATATAGCCATGCACACGCCTGGAGACACACATGTGGCACCCCTGTCCAGGACCCACCCTGCACTGCTGGGCCTAACACTGATGGGGAGAAGCGCCAAGGAGTGCCAAGGACCACATACTCAAGCAAGGAGGGCTCTGCCTGTGCCCACTGGCCTGCCCTGCTGTGGTGCTCATGTTGGGTCTGGGGCCAGGATCTGCAGGGGTTTAAATCTGGACAGCCACAATCCACATCTGCAGTGGGCAGATTGTGGGCATGGGGCAGGCAGGACTGGCTCAGGGACACAGGGCATGGTGGCAGGGCCATGGCGTCCACCAGCGTAATCACAGTGGCAGCTGGCAGTATGTTGAAAGGAAGAGACACGCAGTGAGGACACTGACAGGACCAGGTCATAGGCCACACGCAGATTCCACACAGGGAGCATAGGCCTACATGGAGGCACCCTGCAGGGGAACACTTGCTCAGCCTGCCCACAGCTGTCTCATCTGCTCCAACCTCACATCACCCTCCTCCCCAAGTCCTCCTCACTGCCGCATACCCTGCTCTGACCCAAGTGTCCTCCCAACTACCACTGCCTCCTCACACGGCCTCCTCCTTTCTCCTTCTGCCCCACGGCCATCCTCCTCCTCACATCTGCTCGTCTGACTTCTCCGCGTGTTCACGTCCTCCTCTTCCCCACAATCTCCACCCCTCCCCTTACAGGTCCAACTCCTTTCATGTTCTTCTTCATCCCAAGCCCTCCTCCTCCTGTCACCCTCCTTCCTACTTTTTCTTCTGCCCCTTTCCATGTTCTCCTCCCCATGTCCGTCTGCCACATTCTGCTCCCCACATCTTCTCCCCACAGCCTCCTCCTTCCAATGCTCGCCCTCCAAGTCCTCTTCCTTTTCCCCATAACTTCCTCCCCTCCAGGACCTTCTGCTCCCTCAGAGCTCCTCCTCACCATATCCCCTCCCCACCAGGTCCTCCTCTTGTCCTACCATCTACCTGCCTCCACCCATCTACTGTCCTGAGCCCCTGGGATCTTCATGAAGGCACCAGGCTGAGTTTGGCTATAATTTAAAATACATTTATTTAGTGTTCCATTGTTTCAGGTTCTGTTATACAAAGCTGTTAAATAAATACATTCTCCACAGTCACTCAGGTACATACCTACTCACTACACAGATGAGGTAGAGAATCAACAGGCTCGCGTAGACTCAGCACAAAGACATTCCGTGTGCCCTGGCCCACCCAGCCACTGTGAGCCTTGGGCCTGGGTCCATGTGGGCCGGGGCAGGGCCTCACTTTCTTCCACCCTGCCCACCGAAGAGCTGCTGCTGCAGTTAGCAAGACATTCTCACATACACTTGCATAGAAACAGCCAGTGGACGCATGTGGTCCACTTTGTTCAAAAAATACTTTTCTGAATATTGAGGACAGAGCTAAATGTGGTATTTGATAAAAATATCCTTCCCTTGACTTGGCAAAGCTGTGCCACACACCTGATGGTGCTGAGCTTGGCTGCAGAGGGTACCTAGCTGGTCTGTTGTGGGGCTGGCAGGCACAGATAGCAGGGGCAGAGGACCCTTTACCTGCCCGCTCACCCACCTCCAGCCTGACCTCACCAGTACCATGACACACTGCCACCCCTCTCATGTCCTGGGGAGGGGCTGTGATGGGCTATCATCAACTACAGAATTAAGCTTGCCATTTGTACTATTTGGGAGGAGCCAGAGACCCACATCCTCAGAAAGGGACTTTCTTTAAACCACATCACCCAGACTCCTGGACACTGCCCCTCTCCTCGCTTAGTAGTCCCAACCACTCCCACAGGGACACCACCCGAAGAGTCCAGGCCACAGAGTCACCACATGGTGCTTTGAGAAGGGGTGTGACCCAGTTGCCCACGTCACACACACGTGTGCACACATTACACACACACGCACGCACAGTCAAACCAACCCCTTTGGCATCAGCTGCTTCCCCTGCAAAGACAGCACTGCCAAAAGAAGAGTACCCTGTGCCCACCTGCCTCCCCAGTGACACAGAGTAAATGAGGCTCTGCCTCTTCACCGTGCCCACCTGCAGCCACCCCTGCCCTAGGCATGGGCCATTTGCTGCAAGGTGCAGGTCAGCGGCCACTATGTGGCTCTGCCATTGTGTGGTGGCTTCCAGAGGCCTCAAGTCTCCTCGACTAACAATAGCATCATCTGGAATAGTGGTTTCGAAGCACAGAGCAAATGGGTCGGGGAGGGGAGGGGAGGAGTCTCCCAGATGGCTCTGGTCGGGCTGGAGAACACTGCCCAGGAGGTGGCAGGAAGAGGAAAGAGGAAATAATAATTATTACATTAGTTAAATAAGAATAATAATTTAAAAGTCACCGATTTCACTCCAAAAGAAGTGCTCAACGTCAGAGAGGGATGGCAGAGCCCCCCAACCTGGCCCTGGTCAGCAGGGCTGGACGAAGGCAGCCGGCACTCTCTCCTAGTGGTTTGACTCTAAACATAGTGCTGGTGCTGGTGCTGGTGCCAGGCCAGGCTGTTTCCACCAGCAGTTGTGTGGTCACAAAGGTGCACAGGGTCCCTCTGAGCCTCAGAGTGAGCCTGGAGGCAGAGAGGGGCAGTCAAGAGACCGGATGAGGGTCATACTCTGGGGATGGATGTGTCAGGGTCAGAGACAACTCAGAAAGCCTTGCAACAACGCTCTCGTGTCAGAGGAAGCTGAGGCCCAGGCTACATGCAACGTAGAGGGGAGCAGGGCAGGGGCCACACTGGCCCCAGGCTACAGCCAGCTGGCAGAGACAAAGCCCTGGAAGGTACAGATGGCTGCTGCCACACATAGCAGCTTGGCCTCTGCAGGTGTAGACTCTGCACAGTGTGCAGTGCTGTACCCACAGAGCAGGGCTGGCTGGCCTGGGGTGCCTGCACCCTCGAGTTGCAGCCAGGGCTCACCCCTTGCATGTGTCAACCTCTTCCCTCTAGGTGCAATGTCTGTACCCCACAGAGCAGGGAGGGTGCAGCTGGGCTCAGCCCTTGACAGTGTACACCTCTTCACACTAGGTGCAATGTCTCCACCCTCCAGGCAGGGCAACAGGGCTCAGCCCTTGCAGGTGTAGACCTCCTCGCGCTGGGTGCACTGCCGGCACTCCACATAGCAACACCAGCGCACCTGGCACTGGCAGGGTCTGGTCACCACCCTGCTCTGCGTGTTGTGGCCACGCCCACAGCAGATGCTCTCGCAGTTCTTCTCACGGTGGCACCGGCGGCCAGCTGTGCCTGGAGAGAAGCGGCCAGCCAGGCAGAAGCTGGGTGAGTCATCCAGGTGCACCAGCTCTGGCGTGCGGGGCAGCGGGTCACTGCTGGTTCCTGAGGCCCGGCCCCGGGGTGGGGAGATGGCACCCGCCTCACCGGTAGCCTCATTGGTGGTGCTGCCCACCTTGAGTGCTGTCTCGTACTTGTGCTTCAGATGCTTGCCCACCTCATGAAAAGGTGCCAGCTGCCGCCAGCAGGTCCGCACAGTGCAAGAGCCTGACACGCCATGGCACTTGCAGGTCGTTTCCACTCCAGCCTTGATCACCTGTAAACAGAGCCTAGGGTTAGGGTGCCAGGCTCAGCCAGCAGGGTCACCATGCTCATCACATGGAGCCCCAGTGACTGTACCCAAGGGGAGACAGAACATCTGCCGCACAGCAGCCACCCCACACTCTGTGGACCTCTCTGTCTCTGCCACCATCTGCTATCCACCATGGTCAGTTCTCTTGTCAGGTCTTGGGATGCTGCTCATGTGACAGATGAGGACACGTGTGACCACAGCCACATCCCTGCTTGAGCACAAGGACCACGCGGGCACCTGTGAGTCACCCTGTGGGGTGGATGTGGTCACCTCCACATTCACGGGCACTTTCACGTTGACTTTTCATTACAGGCTCACAAAGGCTGAGCAAGGGGGGAGGGGTCCTGCAGGAAGAGAATGAGCATCCTTGCCAAAGGACCTGGTTTGCCCTAGAGGGCTCCCTGCCGGCCAGCCCAGCTCAGAACACCGGGGCGCTGATCAGGAAGGGAGACTGACTCTTCAGTTAGCACGGGATTCAGAAAGCAGATTCTCAAGCTCAAGACAGGAATGCGCTGCCTTCCCGAGGCCCACCCTTGGTCCTGCAGTCAGTGGCCTTGGCTGTCCGGGTCCTGGGGTTCAGAGCCTGGACTCTGTGCAGCTCCTGAGAGAGGGAATTTAATTCTCCCTGGCAGCACTGTGGCTCTAGAGCCAGAAGAGCCAGCTCCCCAGTGACTCGGCCATGCCTGCCCTGCCCCACCCTAGGCAACGCCTGTCACAGCTTAAGAAATCCCTCTTTCCATCTCTGGTCCCCAGAACAGAGCCTGGCCACAGACAGGGACACAGAACTGGCTGCGCTTGACTTGGGCAAGTGAGCTCTGCACCCCCAACCCTTCCCCAGGATCCTGTCAACAGCCCCTCGTCCCAGATGTCCTCAACTTAGGTCTTTGATGTCAAGACTGCAGGCCACCCTGACGAGCAGGGAATACAGACCTCCAGCCTTCTGGCCAGAGTCCAACCAGGGAGCTGAGCAGCCTGGGATGCTCATCAGAGGGCCCAGACCCAGCTAGTTCTTCTCTCAACCTGTATCTCTCCCTTTCCAGGGGCCAAAGGACAACCCAGGAATGAGGCTTCCATCTGTCCAGCAGGTAACACACCCATGGGAACTTGCAACCCAGGCCATGGCAGAGGCAGCCCGGCCCTCCGCTCCTAGGCTCCACTCATTCACCCAGGGCCCCACCCACCCTGTCCCACTCGCCTTCACACCCACGAGGTTGTTGTGGAAGTCCACTCGGGCCCTCAGGTCCTTGCTCGAGCGCCGGCCCAGGAACTCTTTGACGAACTTGCTGCTGTACTTAAGGTTGTCCCCACAACCGCCCCACTGCCAGGCCTCACGGTTCTCCAGGTCAGGCGCCTCATCGCACGTGCAGCGCTCCATGCGCCCGGCACTGCAGGCCTTGGCCAGCGCATGAGTCAGGCCGGCTGAGGAGATGGCGTAGAGGAAAGCGGTCTCCTTGAAGCCTGGGTCAGGGTCAGCAAAGAGTAGCACAAGTGTACCAGGGAATGTCCTTGGCTCCAGATGTGTACTGGGTGCCCCCCGCCCCGAACAGGGGCACAGGAAGATGCATCTGGGCCAGGTGCTCAGATCCCAGGGGTGTCTCCAACCCCAGCTTTCACAGTTTTCAGCAGTGTTGGGTGGGAACCCCAACTTACCCATCAACTGCAAGGGCCCAAACTCTAAGTATGGCTGTGGGAAGCTGTCCCTCAAGTGCCCAAAGGCCACACCCCCCACTCACCTCGCTTGAGCAGGCTGGCGCGGTAGCGGCCCTCCAGGGTGCAGTTCCAGCGCTCGAATCGGAACTGGTACTGGCACTCCAGTGCGCTCATGCTCACAGCCTCCACCAGCGTCTCAGCCACGCCTGGGTCCCGGCGACACATGCGCCGCTGCTTGCGCTCCAGCTTCAGCCGGTCACAGGCCTTGTAATGTGCCTGGGCCACTGCCTCAGACTCCAGGGTCAGCGGGAGGACGGTCAGGGGCTCACTGCCTGTCAGCCTGGGAATGACAAAGCAGCATGGGGTGACCGGCAAGGGATGGAGTCTAGGGCCAGCACACCCTGAAGCGTCAGGAGGGCCTGGGAACCAACGCTGGACGTACCCTGGCGATAGCAGGGTGTGCCTGGCCCTTGACACACCCAGAGCCATCACACTGGTAACCCAGGACAAGGCCCCTGGCATCCACACGCCGTCTGCACTGCCAACTGCCCCTCCACAGTTCCCCCAGAGCACAGCCAGCTGGGACAAAGGCTGAAGGACACCAGGCTATGCCTAGAGCACCCTCTTGGCTCCATCCTTCTCCTTGACTCAGCAGGGTCACGTCACCACACTCACCATGTGGAACCCCACCCAGTGCCCAGGACTTCCTGAGGCCTGCAGCCCACCCAGGCTAGCTCTCCATGGAGGACCCTCACCTCACTGAGTTGAGGCTCTAGCAGCCTCATAGGTCTGCAGACGCCATGGCGAGACCAGGTCCTGAGCCCTAGAGGGAGAGGGACCCCCTGTTCCTGGGGCCCTTGGAGTCACAGGAAATAACCCCATATACAGCCTGCAGGCCACAGGAGCAGGGCCACACACCCAACTCCTCTGGGTACATCTGGGGTCCCCGCTTCAGGAGGCCCTCTTCACCAAGTCTTGCAAAGGGAGTTCTGCCCTGAGGACAGGCTTGCCCCTAGGAACAAGGTGCTTCTCGGTCAACAGGAAGGGTGGGAGCCAATCACAGGTGCCTGGCACCTGCTAAAGAAGGCTTGGGGAGGGCCGGAGAGTTAGCTCAGTGGTTCCGGCGCCTGTCTTGCAAGCGCAAGGACCCGGGTTCGATTCCCCGGTAACCACATAACAATACTGGGTGTGGAGACCCACACCCAGCAGCAACCAGTACCACATACCACAGTGCCGGGCGTGGTGGCTCACGCCTGTAATCCCAGCACTCGGGAGGCAGAGGCAGGAGGA